>WEDG01007787.1:0-41749 GCA_017591395.1 Schistocephalus solidus
TTTGAGCTGGCCACTACCACTACTTTGCGAGGACATCCCATCAAACTACGTGTGACAGGTGCAAGACTCGACACAAGAAGGTTCTTCTTCTCCAACAGAGTGATTAAGGCCTGGAATGCTCTGCTGGCCGACATAATCATGTCCCCATCCGTTGACACTTTTAAGCGGAAGTTAGACCAGTACAGCCATAAGTACCACCACGACATCCGAACCTAACACATTACCTAAAACATATTCCCGTCTATAATCTTCGCGTCATATAACATACTACTCCCTATGTTTACGTAACATTATTTTATAATTTCAAACAGGCGTAAACAGCAGGATTTATTGGTACCAAGAAATTTCGTGACGGCTTATCAACTGCAACCCGTCTTTGCATAACACAAGTAACAAATGAAAATGGACAGCATATACTAGACAGTGGTCATTATGTAGACCTCAAAACAGCTTTCCGAGTACTTGTTCGGGCACGAACAACTCGGACATTGCGCTACTTGGAAGCAGCGTATATACGTAGGGAGAAACCCCATCTTTGTAAGCAACTAGACCACGTGATCAATCTACAATTGCCCTGGTGATTTCACTCTAGATGCTTCATGGTTTTAATTTTATAAGCTTCTCCCCCACATTTTCTTTCCTGAAGTTAGTTACGTTGTCCATTGGACCTTGCTGTTATGTATTGATGTTCTGTTAATTCAAACTGCTGTCCAATTTCATTCGTTACTTGTGTTATGCAAAGACGGGTTGCAGTTGATAAGCCATCACGAAATTTCTTGGTACCAATAAATCCTGCTGTTTACGCCTGCTTTAAATTCATACCCGGGAGAAAATGCTTCATATTTTATAATTGTTTGTCAGATGCCCTACAGTGTGTCGGGGAGATAACCCTTTGTCCAACGTCAATTATATGTCAGACTTTTTTAAATTTACAGTGTCATTGACATCAAAAGGAGCTCAAAGGCTTCGTCTATATTTCCCTTAATAAAACTGAACTGAACTGAACTGAATTTAGCAACATGAGAGCTTACTACGATAACTTTGTTTACCCTCCTTCACCATTCAGTGGAAATTGTTTAATCCCAGGCTAATGGCACATCTCTCAGCCATTTCATTTCAAGATTTCGGTTAAATTTGAAACATAATTATGTTTTCTATTTTCTCAAGTTTTATTGTTTGCTGTTCCACCCTGTTTGTTTTAATGTTATTATTATGATTGTTCTCTTTTTATTACTATTTTAGTTTCCAAATAATCATATCCATCAAAGAAACGCTTGATTTGAAATTCTTTAATTTTTAAAGAACAAATGTGCTAATGGATCACTCATGTTTGTTACTCCTCCTCCACCCACTTCTTGTCAATTATTCTACTTAACATATAATTTCATTGCCATCTATTCGCCTGCATAAGTAATGTTCCTTTATCACTGCTAAAAACAAAAATGTAATGTATTTTTAAACATTGGCTTTTTCCTTGAATACAAATATAAAATTAAAGGCGGAACTTTCTTTCAAAATGCAACATGTAAAGAGCGTTTGACACACATGGCGTCGCTTGGATGGATGCTGACGTCTATAAACCTTTCAAAGAATTGTGTTTAAGAGCTAACTTTGATGTCATTATCAACTGTGAAAAATTTGAGGCACTGAAACAGCACTTTTGCAAGTCCGTACTTTGGAATGCAGTTGAGCGGTAGATGCGCTGGAGAGAATTATCCTCCTTGTGTACCTTAGGAAGGCCATAGAACTGGGGCAAAGCCATGTCTTCGGATTTTACCACGCGTTGGTCAGTCGCGCGTTATTGCACCCGAGTGCCCCAATGCCAAAAGCGTCAAATTAATTTCACGTGTTAGCGTTTTTTCGCATGTGACATAAAACTGGTGATCCTCCAGCTATGCTTCAGCTTTCTGTAGGTTGTGCGTGATGTCCAATATGACGGTGGAACGCTCAATGTCCGTGCATATGAGTATGATGTCTCTGTTGGCCTTGAAATCCATTAGTGCATCACCTTCGACAATTAAAAGTTTTTCGTGTGGTTTGTGAGCCACACACACAAAATTCCAAGGTTCTCATGCAAGGTACAAATTTCAAGTAACGTCCGAAGTCTGGTGGTTTCTTTTTGTCGTCGTTGTTTGGTTCCTGAGCCCTGCAGCTGAATTTGCCCAACAGTTTTCAGTCAGCTTCCTTTGGGCACCGGCTGGAATACTGCCCAATTAGATAGTATCAATTTCACGTACGAGTTGTTTTAATTTACACCTGCTCTGTCTGCCTTTACTAATTCAAGTTCTGGGTTGTGCTGGGTTGGGAACCTGCAGATTCCCATGGTTAACGTCGCTAAGCTTGATAAACTAAGCTCTTACCTTATTCGTCCCTGGAACTTGTGATGGATGAACTAGTGCAAGTGGATTACTGGAGTAGTATGTCTCCTGGGGTAAAAAACCGAGCATTTTATTTTGTAAAAAAATTTCCAAAATATCACTGCGGAACCAAAGCAGAGTAACGCAGTGGAAGCTTGCTGGGTCCATAACCATGAGGTCCATACATCGAAGGCACGCTCGGCTATGTAACTTTTCACAGAGTGCCGCACGAGAGGGTATCGCGTGTTTTGGTCAACATGATCAAATCCAACCTGCGAATGTCTATGACGAACCATCTCGTCGTCTCCAAGCGAGTATATTCGGACCAAACTGGCACACGCTTGAAGGTGTCCCCTTTTAAATCTTCGTTTTGAATTCTTGACAGAAGGCGCTGCAGAGTATTGGAATGCACCCCCAGAAATAATCGGGAAACCCATGTCATCGCAAATTATCCATAAGCATTTGGAGAAGTATGTGTCCCATTTTTCTCTCCTGACTCTATGCCCGAAGCAAAGACATTACACAATGACTCCAGGCTGAACATAGTCTTAAACTAAATACTACTTAAATGACTTTAATACTATTGTTATAGTGAATATTTATTTAAAATGAATGTGTAGCCACACTGATACCAGGAGGAAATAGTGTTAAACAACAAGATTATTAATAAGAAGCTCAAAGCTCCCAGCCGGCTGCGAGGGGAATGAAGGATTTAATAAAAGGGTTATGTTTAGCTTGATTTTGATTACTGAAGGTGTTCTTTGACCACGAAGTGAACCCTGTAGAGACGAAAGTGTTAATAAGGATTAAAGCTACCTGATGGGGTGTGATCTTACGACTCCTGCCTATCTCAGTCTTGCTTGCATTCAGTTGTACGTAAACCTCTGACTTTTTATGTCCTCTGGGACTTTTTCTTTAAATTTATGTGAAGAAATTTATACTCTGAGGTCCTAGCTAATGTGTAATGTGTGATAGTCGAATTGCCTGTCTGGTAGCTTTCTTTGGTTTTTTGAAGGTGCAGTTACAGCCGTTTTGTATTATTTTATTGTGTATTGGAAATAAAGATGAAACGAACATATCTTGAATATCCCCGGAGCACGATACACAGACGCATAGTGTCCCATGAGGGCTACTGAACAGCCAGCTCCTGCGGCTCCATCAACGTCATTCATTGTTCCGCATGAATCTCCGGAACGGGAAATGCCTTGTGTACAGTCCCTCTGACATATTTTATGACATCTGCATGACGACGTCCGTTGGTTTGGGGTGCTGGACAAGTTTTCAGTATTCCCCTTCGAGTCCTTTTTGCAAACCGTGCGTAACAGCATAAAAGGACCGAACAATGTAGCCGTACAGCTGCACAGGCGTTTTTCTGAAAGACGCCTGCCTGAGTTGGCAACTTGCTCTATGCTGTTGGAAGACGATGAGGCGGTTGCATGGCGTCTTCGTTTCACCCAGCGGATTAACCGCTATTTTAACACCTCGGCATGTTTTTCAACTAAATCGTCTGACAATGTCGTACTTATCGGCGGTAGACCATGCATACTGAAATCTGTATCGGCTACCAAATATTTAGGATGAATGTGTAGCCACACCGATATGTAAGGAATATGGTTCTCCAAAGCTTTGAAATACGCCAAAAGGTCGTTCAGATAGTGTGCGTTATGGGAACTGTTGGTTAGTACTTTAATGGTTGCTAAGCCTAGTTTTGGATTGCGCAAGCTGCTTGAGTCAGTTCACAGGCCCTAGTCTATGAACAAGTGCAATGCCCTTCCCACCACACACTCGGTGTTGAGACTTAGTTTGCCCAGAGTAAAAGCGGTGGGCCAGGTGGCCGGGCAATCATCACGACAACAGCCACACTGAGTGACGAAATTTTACGATTTACGATTGGAATGCCGGTCCTCCAGCAATTATCTTACCAGAGGGCGATGCTCAGGATAAACGGGTAGGTGTTAACTGTCAAAGGCATGCGGCGGCATAGCGACTACATCCTATGAATGTTGCAACTCCCTGTGTATGAGGTAACCGTACCTGCTGCTATTTCTGATGATGGATTCTAGCATAAATCCGAAACTTCTGACGAATAAAGTTCGTGCTTCAGCGAACGCGTCTGCATCTTCTCTTCCGTCCCCGGATTCCTAGACGCTTTTTTCAGAAAAAATTGGATAAGCCTTTTCACTTCGTCTACAGTCTTCTCCAGGTAAAGATTTTTGTCACATCTCTCGAATATTTTTTTCATTTTTTTCAATGATGAGCCTTTTTAGCATGCTGTAGTCACTCCCCTGCTAGACACGGGATGTAGGCCCGCTTACTTTGGAGCATCTGTTACATTCGGGAACCCTAAATTTAAAAATGCTGTACATCACTAAAAAGTCAAATTCACCAGTCTAGGAATAAATTTGCATAAATAAATAAATTAACTAACATAAACTAATCATTATTTTGCTATATAATTACCATTCAAGCGTACTTCACGTCGGTATGAATAGAACTGTATGTTTGTTTAAGTGACGCATTTGGAGGGCACTTATGTTCTAATCGAGTCGCTTGCTGAACGGCGTGATTTTGCCACCTGACACGACACACGAGAGTTCGGCCGTTGTAGTCCGACGATGTCCACCGTATGTTCCACACCAGGTGGTGCAGGAATGGTGAATCGCGCGTGGATTAGTTTTAAGTGGTAGTAGACTGGCGCTGCAGCTAATGCACTCTTTCCTCCTCCCCAACCTCAACCCGGTGACATGACAGAGTCAAGAAGACCGGAGCCGGCCCTGGGCGTACCACCACACCTGACACGGATCCCACGGAGAGGGAATACCATAAAGGGCACAGTAAGAAGGAGCCATTGCGGTCTGACTCTCAGTCTACCAGTCAGCCACTCCACACAAAACACACACTGGGCTGACCACGCGGTCTGAGTTATCCCGTCAGTTGGCAACCTTCCAAGCCACGGCTTTAAGCGCACTGTGATTGTTTTAACTGCTTCAGATTGTTTGTAGTGAGGAAAATGCGCGTAGCGGTTGACCTCACTCTCTCCCCCACCCCCACAATCAGACCGACGTCCGAGCCAGTCAGTTGTCTGATGCGTAAATGGTCGCAGCTGCTGGTGACCTCGTCTGCGTGTACAACGTACACGACCTGCCACCCTCCCCCACCTAAACACAAGCACCAGGATTTCAGACAGCAGGGGGTTTAACAGCTCACATATCACATGGGTGAGATAGCCAGACGTGACGTTAAGAAGGAGCCATCGCAGCCAGACTCTAAGACTATTAGTCTGCCACTCCACACAACACACATCGGACTGACTGAGAGGTCTGAGTGTAATTGTCAGTTGGCAACCTTCCAACCCACAGTGCTTATCGCCCCATGATATTCTCAAGCTCAGATCACACATGCAACAGAGGAGTCACGTGGCGAAAGAGCCAAGGATCATACTTGCCTCCTAATCAGCTATGCAGAGCGAGAGCAATTTTTTTATTGTGTTGCGTGTGATCATGTGAGGTGCAGAGGCTGATGAGGAGAGATGTAGTGTTGTGGTAGAGCCGGCGGTGTTCTACCCAGGTGTCATGGCGACTCATGTGACCTAATAGGCCCAAGCGGTTTATGAATGTGCTTTGCCAGTGCGGACAGTTGAGTAAAGTGCGGCAGGTGCATGTTGGTGCTCCTAAAACTGGTCTCACGGTCTCTGTGCGATGGACTCGCAAGTGACCGACACACGACAGTTCAACCGTCGTAGTCCAACGATGTCCACCGTATGCTCCACAGCATGGTGGTGCAGGCACTGTAACTAGCACGTGATAGTAGACTTGCGCTGCATCTACTGCGCTCTCTCCTCCTCCCCCACATATGTCCGGTGTCAAGACAGAGTCAAGAAGGCCGGAGATGGGAGAGGGCGCAGGTGGCTGGTGCGTCTGGGGCCACAAGGCGTGCAACCACACTCCCCCATGTTCAGCTTTTTTTATGGGAGCGCAACCCAAATAACGTCTGCCGTGCCCTGATGTGGCCCCCATGTTGGTCCAACGCATCTATCACGTGGCCCGTTTAGGGGGCACTTTTGACACTTACCTGTGTGACGGCCTACAAGGACTGGATTAATAGGTGCCACAAAGAGTAACACACACGTGCATCTCACGCCAGACGATAAAATAATAGCAGTATGAATAAAGGGATAATATAATAATAAATGAATACCGAACAATACAATACCAGGAGGAAATAGGGTTAAACAACAAGATTATTAATAAGAAGCTCAAAGCTCCCAGCCGGCTGCGAGGGGAATGAAGGATTTAATAAAAGGGTTATGTTTAGCTTGATTTTGATTACTAAAGGTGTTCTTTGACCACGAAGTGAACCCTGTAGAGACGAAAGTGTTAATAAGGATTAAAGCTACCTGATGGGGTGTGATCTTACGACTCCTGCCTATCTCAGTCTTGCTTGCATTCAGTTGTACGTAAACCTCTGACTTTTTATGTCCTCTGGGACTTTTTCTTTAAATTTATGTGAAGAAATTTATACTCTGAGGTCCTAGCTAATGTGTAATGTGTGATAGTCGAATTGCCTGTCTGGTAGCTTTCTTGGTTTTGAAGGTGCAGTTACAGCCGTTTTGTATTATTTTATTGTGTATTGGAAATAAAGATGAAACGAACATATCTTGAATATCCCCGGAGCACGATACACAGACGCATAGTGTCCCATGAGGGCCACTGAACAGCCAGCTCCTGCGGCTCCATCAACGCCATCCATTGTTCCGCATGAATCTCCGGAACGGGAAATGCCTTGTGTACAGTCCCTCTGACATATTTTATAACATCTGCATGACGACGTCCGTTGGTTTGGGGTGCTTGACAAGTTTTCAGTATTCCCCTTCGAGTCCTTTTTAGCAAACCGTACGTAACAGCATAAAAGGACCGACCAATGTAGCCGTACAGCTGCACAGGCGTTTTTCTGAAAGACGCCTGCCTGAGTTGGCGACTTGCTCTATGCTGTTGGAAGACGATGAGGCGGTTGCATGGCGTCTTCGTTTACCCAGCGGATTAACCGCTATTTTACACACTCGGTATGTTTTTTCAACTAAATCGTCTGACAATGTCGTACTTATCGGCGGTAGACCATGCATACTGAAATCTGTATCGGCTACCAAATGACAATACCGGCCTTTTGCGGAGTGTGCAGACTGGTTCAAAACTTATCTTCATCTGCATCGTTTATTTTTAAAGCATTGGTTTTGGAAAACCATCCGAATGCAGGTACCCCATCCGAAATTGTTTGTAATTACGTCTCCTTTACAATTGACGATGATTTTTTCTTATCCCCTTTTTGCATACCTTTTCTGAACAGTGATGTTTTCCCGTTTTTTTTATCATGAGACATTGGCATTACGAAAGAGACTGTGGGCATTTTCTCGTAGATATACTCAGTTGTTGAGTTTCTAAATGAGAAGGCGGTTGCTGACGTACCAGAGTTTTGGTTCATTTCTGACAATGCTGTCATGTGGCCGAAAGCACATGGGCAATGGACCACTCTTTTTGAGTGAAATGAACTTCCTCCAGACGCAACGCCTACGTACACTGTGCGGGTTATGAAAGAGAACCTGACTTTGTAAAAGGCCCGTATTTTGGCACAGCGGGCGGAGAACTCGCTCGACCTATCGCGATCGGAGCCAGTTGAAATGGGTCGAGGATAAAGAACCAAGTAAGTGTGCCTTACAAGTTAAAGTTTTTGTAGATTTCCCCACAGATTGTCTTCAGACTTAGACAAGGACGATGACGATGACGAAGACTGTGCAGTGGTTTTGGAAAGATTTTAGGCAACAATCTTAAGTATTTGTGACTACTGAAGTATAGAAATTTATAAAAGTATTTATTATCTAATATGTTTGTAAGTCAGTAAGAAAGTAAGATTGGATTTTGTCAGACTTTTACCAACCATTGTTAACAATAATTAAGTAGTGTGAACTTACGAAAAGGGTATTATTCAGGCAAGTGTTGACAGCTCATGTAACAGCCCTTCTTTTTGACAGTATTCAATATCTAAATTGTTCAAATATTTTATTTTTGACGTTTCGTATTTATAGGAGCAAGCCAAAGTCGAGAGAGCTGCGTGGTTGATGACCTGATTACATAGGTGTTACGAACTATAGAAATAATCATTTACCTTGTACATATATTTTTAAAATCCTTCAAATTTTTATCAAATATACTATCTGCAGAATTTGCGTCCATTACATTTTATGCAACAGTTTACTACTTTTCATGTAGAACGCAGGTATATACGGCATCGCTAAGGTATTTCTATGTACCATTATTAAGGGTTCTACCGTATTGTGACTAGGAGGCAGTGCAGTAAGGGCAAGAAAATCGATAAAGGGGATGGGTGCCATGAACGTCGAAATAAGTGTGTCACCCTCCGCAAAACTTTCTTAAAGGTGGGGCTACCGCGGCTGGTGTGTTGCATTCAACCCCGCCTACAACCCCACTTTTTCTCCGGGGCCAAGCGGAGCTGGAGCTAGCAGGGTCACTATGCATCAATTTTGTCTAAAAATGTAGAACAGAGTACTCTGCCGATTCCGTTAGATCCTCAACTGAGAGAAAAAAACGCAGTCCGCCATTGTGAGGTTTTTTTAAGTATGGCTGTAAAATAAGTCAAATGTGTACAAAATGTTCCGATGTATAATAACCTAGTTTAGTTATTTCAAAAGTTTTGATTCTTCTGTCGACTGGGCAGAGTTTTGATGGATTCGTGAAGTAGCTGAAGTCTCTGTGGGAAGAGACATTCCGTTTCTTAAGTTCCTCATGCAGAAAGCCACAAAGACGACACTCAATTTTCGTATTTCCTGTAATAAAGAATGCACATAAGCACTGTATTTATTAAATTGAAAGTGTATCATTTGTTTTCTTGTAAATGCGAAATCATTTGCTAGAAAATCACACACACAGACACACGCGTCAGTTTGCTCGTCGTAATCCGAAGATGTCCACCGTATGCTCCACAAATGGGTGGTGCAGGGACGGTGAATTGTGGGAAACTTGTTTTTTAGTGACTGGCGGACTGAGCTTCAGGCTGCAATGGCTCCTTCTTAAGATGGCCCCTTGGAATCTCCCACTCAGTTGGCATCCGAGCCGCCCCTCCCTTGTGTTGTAGTGTTCTAGTTTTTGTTGGACCACAGTGCGTGGGCCTGCACCCTCTCCCATCTGCGGTCTTCTTGGCTCTACTTGACACCGGGCTCAAGTTGGGGAGTAGAGCATAGAGTGAGGTAGATGCAGTGAAAGTCTTCTCTCACTATAATCCAATGCCAGTCACCGTCCCTGCACCACCCTGTTTTGGAGCATACGGTAGACCTCGTCTAAATCGACGGTCAAATAGCCTGTCAGGTAAAATTTGCAGGACATAATACGTGGCCCAGGGTTTCACAGCCTCTACATAGAATAAGTCATGCCCTGTAGCCTGAGCAAGATTCACAGGCACCACTGTTGAATTTGGTCTAGTTGTTTTTTTATTTGGACAGGTTTTTCCGGTTTGAGATCACATTGGGTAATGCATGAGAATATTAATCTCAGCCCCGTAATCTATGTGGGCTCCTGCTAAATTCCCGGAGGTACCGAAACCGCCTGACAAGGTAATATTGGTCCAGCGAAGCTGCTCAAGCATCTACCCAACGCGCTTGAAGTGTGAGCACACAGCGTGGGCGGGGGAGAAGTGGTTCGTTGGTTTCAAGGTACCAACGACAGCCTTTTATTTATGGAACATCGTACTTACTTTGAAACACTTTTGAAAAACTCGGTGGCCTCGGTGGGATTCGAACCCCCGGCAGCAAAGGGAAGGCGTTGGAACTACATATGCGTGTGCCGTACACTGGCAACACCTTCCTACTAATTAGTTAGAGCGGAGCGCATAACTATGGTGAGTTCATGAAGTCAATTAATCTACACAAACAAAGGACTACAATTCAAATCACAGTCCGATCAACTGGCAAGATATGTGAGCGACGATAGACATTTATCTGACCTCTTCCTCCTCCCGCCTTCTAGAATGATTTCCTTGGAATGGGTGAATTGTGATCTGGGCATCGCTTTTTTTTTTCATTGTTCATTTGGACCCTAACGAAGGCCTTAAAAAATCAAATGCAGTCAACCCCCGCCGGCATTTCCAAAATATACGCTGTTGTCATTATAGACTATTTCACACCCAAGTCACCGACCGCGAGCCCACCCTTCTGTGGGTTGTGAGATCGACATCGTCGGTAAGGGCAGTCGAAATGTCTGGGTGACTGGATCAGTGTATCCTTGTCAACGTGACCTATATAACATGCTCACGTACGTGGGCTGCGAACAGCCTTTTTTGAACGCTTGGCGCAGAACCCGCGTCTATACCCGTCTAGGGGTCTTCTTGACACCGTCTATAAATCGGCCTCACTCCGTGGAGTAGATGATCGCCGACGTCGTTCACAGCTTTTGATGTGGCATGTCCACTATCAAGATACAAACGGGTTCTATCGTAGTCTTATTTGCATACTGTATCGTAACATGTACTTAGTAGCAATTTGGGGCTAAATTTCATCCCGAGCAATGCTCGTAGTGAGGACTAATCGCTCTTTGTGTCACGTGTATTCCAAGGGGAAGTTCGCCCCCAATCGAAAAGGCACAACAACCTGTCTATTTGAATTTAACTTGCAACTTTTACAATGTTCGATTACAGCACGAAAGATATGAATGTTCGCTATGACCAGGATGTACCAGTGTCTCCTTAATTATACCTGCTAGATAGTTTTCTCTTTCATATGGTTAAAATTGCTATACTTAGCTAGCGACTCCAGATGATCTATGTGTCTTTGATCAGTTGTCTAGGATGTTTTTGAAAAAAGTTAAAATGAGATATACGAGCTTACCGCCAAGTTTCCGTAGGCTCTCCAGGCAAAGTACGATGCGTAGGCAGTGTCATTTCGATCCAGCCAATTTAAGTAGCCGGCCAGTTCAGCCGGTGATGAAAAGTCATCCACATGAATGAAAGAGTTTGGCGGTGCGATTGCACAGTAACTTTCTCTTGGGGCCCCCATCACTACCGGGACCATATCCTGCCTTTAAAAATGTCCAATTTAAGGATATTCACGTAGTGGTTAAAATTTCGCGCATGCACACATCCGCATGCAACTCCTATTAAACAAGCAGTGCTACTTACATTTTGTGTATACTATTTTAAAAGTGACTATTTTCAGAATGCACCGGTATGTAAACAAAGGGGATTTTAAAGACATTGCCAATAACCCACACCAAATAAACTATATAGGGTGAAGTACTACTGATTTATGAGGATTTCCACCAATTTTGGAAACAGATGTTTTCCGTACTTCATCGTCGGGCCTCCACGGTTACACAGAAAATGAAAACATGGGAAGTTTACATGGCTTATACGTGTTTCATGGGTTATTTACACACATCACTCTAGGCAATCCGCGTGAAGGGGTTGGCGTGTTGTGGTCATTGTGAATCGTGCAGAAGGGTAGATGTGGTAGGGTCGACTACGCAGAGTGCAGATCACTGTCATGTACGCAATCTAAACCACCGTCATCAGGGGTTTAGGTCAGTGTGTGATCGCCATCTGGAGTTGGCCTTGGCCACAGAAGAGACGGCGCCTGTACTAACATCTTCTAAAGACACAACGCTGTATTCGCCAGCCTATAGGCAGTACATCGACATTTTTGAGCGTCGGTTGACGCGGGCCTTTAGAGAAGTTCGCTGATGCGCGGTTCACGACCTAAAAAGCTTCTTTGGGATCATGTCGTTTATTCGTATCAATTTGATACACGAGAATAGGACTCAGGTCGATCTGCTTAAAGAAGTAGGTACGTGTTCGCGTACCCTTTTTTCCACGCGCCTCGTTGTTCGCCCAACTTATCCCGCTCTACAGGAGCAAGTTGAAGAATAAATACACATGGATGTGACCTGCAGTGGTAGTCAATCTTTATCCCCAAACTTGGGAGAAAGATTTTGTGAAGAATACGCGCAAGTCCTCAACTGGAAACGCACTCGTAATCGCTATCTTTTAGACGTCGTCTTCCTAGTTCGATTGCTATATCCCCTATAAAAGACAATCTCATAAACACGACTCTCTTTTCTGTGGCTGATATGAAAGTCTTTGTGGTGCACTGCCCAATGTTCCGGTGGATAATGTTCTCTGGGTTGTCGTTTTCATCAAGTGTGTACCACAGCCCCTGAAAGTCTCTTTCAATTGTTTCAGTAGAAGAGATATGCCACACGCTAACAATCAATCTCTGAAATACATTTCGTTCTATGTAAATTTCTACATTGTCTTGTCCAGGTTTTCTTCTGAAAAGCCCTTCACTGGATCGATATCCATCCTCTGGCCTGTGCTAAAGGAAATGGAGGAACGCTATTTCGTTATCCACATCAGACTCTGCAAAAAACCTTGGCGTCGGATGCGCCTTCCTTAACTTCTGAGCTAGGGTGGCCGTAGAAGTCGGGGTCATTGATGGTATTCTTTAAGCTCGTTTTCTCGACCGTACGCATGACATCGTCTACAATAAATGGTCTAAGCGGTGAACACGCCACCAACCCCTTGCAGACCACCTGACCATTTTGTAAGCAACGCGTAGATAGTTCTTTCAGGGTTTTCACTGGCCTGTGTATCTGGTGGTTCGTGTCGCCAATAACCTCACAGAGGTAGTTTATTGTTTCTACCATGGTTGCGGTGGTAAATAACGATGATCCCATTTAATCCATCAAAGTTAATATTCTCAAGGGCGTCTATAAAACTTTTAGGGTACATATAACTTTCGACCTGCTGAAACTTTCCTATCGGCCATTTCGCAATGTTGTGACAGGGCAATTTTATGTTCTCCAAGATTGGACGCCCAGGTAGCGCATGTTTGTGAATTCTCTGAAGGCCGTACATTTTAAGTATCCTCGTGTCTATAGGACTCAGTTTTTTAAACTCTCTGTCAGACAAAATACATTATTTTGGAAGTCTTTGAGAACTGTACTCAACTGAACCTCAACAACCTCAGTTTCATCCTAATCTTTCTCAGATTTCAGGAGCTTTGTAGGATCCAACAAGATTTGCCCTAGTTGTGCACGTTAATCCGTCCTGTCCTGCGGTACTATTTCTGAACCCTTTTCAGGCTTGGTTAGCATAAACTTTAAGTTTTTTGCCAAATTCCCTGAGAGTATCGACATGAGCACTTCTTACGGAACTTTGGTTCTGTTGGCAGCAGTTAAAGAGAGTCAACTTCAGGTAATTAACTTCTCTAGCTTCGGTAGGCTTTAGCTCATCAGTCTGCTGAGTGTTAAAAGCCCATGAGACGCATATAGACACTGTCAGTTTCTCATTTTTTCATTAAATGCGGAATTGTATAGGCCGGAGGATGAATTACCGAAAACGCGTGATTGCCAACTTGACTTTTCAAGTCTTCAACACGTTTAACTCCCAGTAGGCTGACTGTTGGTCCGGCCTGGTGAACTCTGCCCGAACGAAGACGTTTCCCAGTGACTCATGCAACTGGGTTACGCTCGTGTTTCATGGTGCTTCTGCTATGGAGACGCTAGCGAGATCGATACTGGGAAATCCATTACCATAGCGAATCGTCGCATTCCTACCTAGCAATTAGTCTGTTCTTTTGGCTAGTAAATTTACTGTCAGTATGGTAAATAATTAGGTATTTTTATACTGCCGACTGCCTGGTAGTAGCTTATGAATACTACGCCATTATTCCGCAATAGCTGCCGGGTTTCAACTCAAATATTCGAAGCGACTTTCAGACTGGGTGCGAAAATGTTTTTTTCGAAGGAATTAGCCCCAGCTCCGCGCCTTAAGTTCGTCGGATCGAATCGAGAGGTCATATACCAGAAAGACACACGGACAACGCTGAGGACCTCCTAGTGAGCCCAGAGCCTCGCAGATGCGTCGTGCAGCGGCGGGTGTGTCTAGGCATTTAGCTAGCACATGCTAAACAAATAAGTAGTTGTATACTACTGAATACCTGTTAGAAGCTTGTGAATATTACACGGTTATTCCGCAGAAGCTGATATAATTCGGCTTCATATTCATGTCAACTTTAAGCCAGGTTGTTCCAAAATGATTCCCTCCAATTTGGCGCATTAAATCCCTCGGAAATTACACAATGCAAGTCTAGCTTGCTTGTAACTATCAGGACGTGATCCGAGTCGTGGCCCAGAAGATTGTTAACTAGTGCGGTACCTCAACTCTCCTTAGGACTGTGGGTTAGACTGTAATGGTTCCTTGGTACTAGTGGCCTTTGTTGCATTCTGGGCTGTGTGAAATCGCAGCTGGCCTTATTTAGCTCGGTTCATCTGAAGTGAGTATGAGATCGTGTGTGGCACGCGTACACAGGCGGCTTAGATTTGTCGAACGCTGCTCCCGCGTGAATTTCCGATTGCCTCGACTTCCTCTGGCCATTTTGGCAGGTGGGGGAGGTGAGGGAGGTTGGAGAAGGTGAGTGCGTGTTACGCATGTCTGCCTCACTGTTGCTGCACCCACTCATTAGAGCACATGGTGTGTGTCGTCTTTTGCGAAGATAGAGCGCTTATGTTGCTGAGTCCGATGATGGCTCAGATAGACGTTAGCGTGGCAATTGTCAGATGCATAGAAGTTGAAAATTCAGATGATATTACAGTCAGTGATCGATCTCATAAAGTATAAATAAAGATTCGGAAACTCGTTGGCGACTAGAAAGGATTACATAACGTGGTTCTAATATTGATCATAATGCGACATGATCCCATAATATTTCAGTTGGCTCGTAAATGCACTTCTTACCGGTGCCTGCAAAAAATTCCAGTGCAAATGGCTACTTAAGTAGTATGAATTTTTCCCTTGAGTTTGAACGTTCTTATAAAGTCCAATATATATTTTATAGGAAACAAAGCGATAAAATTCCTCATGCCCTTTTGGTAGAAAATTAGTTCTCTTTTCAAATTTTCTTCCAAGACTAGGTGTGTATTCAGTCAGTCCGATGTTTGTTATGTGGAGTGGCAGACTGATAGTCTTAGAGTCAGGCTGCGATTGATGTGGGTTATTGTATCTATTTCCTGAGAAACATTAATCAACGGGCAGATATGACTGAACACTGTACGGTCTGGTAAAAGCTCATAATGAGAGTCTTTGTAAAACCAAAATTTATCATTTCTTCGAGTATAAACCTTGGAGCAAAGTTGAATTTTATCAAATGAATCTACGAATACGCATTTTCGTCCACATTTTCCATAAAGTATATTTCATTAGAAAAATGCATACTATTTAAACAGTTATTTTTTGCCAAATGCGGTTTTTGTAGGCGGCCGAAAAGAATGACATTAAACAGTCAACAACTCAATGTGACTGAAATATTATGGGATTCTGTTGCACGATGAGCGATACTACAGCACCACTGAAGTTATCTTTCGTCATCGAAAACGCATTTCGCTGTGCGAACTTGCAACGCGCTATGCATGCTCGTATACATTTGTTAGTCTTCTGTAAGGAATCGACACCAAGCATAATACTTAAGATTTATTGATATAAAATCTCATCTTACTATTGCCCACGCTTCGATCAAAGATATGGCAGACGGATTCCGAACACAACTTTTATATTCCGTCAACCCGTATGAGCCGATCATCAACTCACTAAAGCTCACCGTTTTGATTGCTCCTGAGAGTTCCAGAAAATGTTAGCCTCTAGCTTGATGTAACTAGATTACCTGTTTTTACGTGCGTGGGCGAACTCGCTCCTGGAAAACTCTCAAATGTCCGATGGGCTATCTATCTGGGTGCCAGTTTGAGTGAATGCATCACGCGCACTCGATGACGCAGTCTACGCTGATTGGCCAGCTGATTCCGCGCCTGCACCTTGCAGCCAGCTTCGGTCGCTGTATCGTGCATCGATGCATGTTGCTTTCGTCTTGACCGCTGTTCCGTTTCGTCTGCGTTCTCCATAAGACCGCTTTTCAAGTGCACACGTGAAACAGTAGTGACCCTAACGACCAGGCGCAAGTGTGGTAGGTCACGGTTATAAGTACCCGCGTATTGGATGCGGCCTTGCGTACATTCCAGAGGAGGTCAGGATTGTGGTTAGTGTTAGGGTTAGGATCGGGAGCATTGGCTTTAAGTTGAGGGGCATACATACGCCCCCAAGGAATTTAGCACAAGGCCACCCGTAGTAACAGGAGATACTTATACCTGTGTCTAACCGCAGAGTCTGTGACTTGTTATTTTATTTATACATACTTGTCATCATCTTTAATAAGAGGGTTCTTGAATTAACACTCATGAGTAACTCTTACCGCAGCGCATTCTCAAAGAACTTTTCTGTGATGTAGTCCTCGCAATTAGAGTTTTCAAATGCCAGATAAAATTTATACTGGAGTGCAAGTTCATAGAGGCAGGCAGCACCACTGCGCGGACAAGGGAGGTGAATCCCTCCGTAGACATCTACCTACAATGCGAGGAAGGAAAGAAAACTATTTTTACTTTTTAAAAAATTAGGAACTGCTTTTGATTGACCGAAATTTCCACCACTTTCGGATAAGCTTGGTTAAAATTCTTTACTTCACACAAGTTCCATCTTGTGTTCTGCACCTATGAGTGGTATAAGTATTCCTGTTACAGCCGTGTGAATTGACGAGAATGTAAGGTATTTAGGGGCAACTTTTGGAGGAAATGTACAGCAAAAAGGCTTAAAAAAGTCGGAGGATAGACCGGGAGGTCAAAATCGCTTATCCACCCCCTCCCCTCCCCCGACAGATCTCCAGAATAAGAATGACAACCACGCACAATACAGTTGACCTTACGGTAAATTGCAGAAAATCCTGTTACACTTCTCATACTTTTCGTAGCTGTATTGTCCTTATTTGATTACCTCAGGGATCATCGGTAGTAACTACCCTTCATAAACTGCAGTAAATGTTCTTTATAGGACACAATCTGACCAAGATTTGGGAGATCATTGGCTATCTGGCCAACATCCTGAAGCAATTCACAGTTGGACTGCCATGAGTGACGACGTCGACCGCATGCTCCGCAAGGTGGGCCCAGTGCCAGTGACTTGGACATTACCCAGTTTTTAATGTTAGCAGACTTACGCAGCATCCATCTCACTCTCCCCACCATAACACACCTTGTGTTGATGACAAGGCAATTTGAAGATGTTCGGAGGTGAGCAACGGCGTGGTGGCTGGCAGAACTAGATAACCCGTCGACGCGTGCCACGAACGACCGAACCCCAATGCATGTACCTGGCTACTTTAAGGGCAGCTCGGACCCCCGAATCAATGAGCTTACTACAAAGGTCACACTGAGGGGGAGCAAGGGCAGTTTGACTGTCAGTCCTGAGAAGGATGGAAACGGAGTCTCTAGTGTCAGCCACATGTCCTCCTCGGTCCTGCCCGGGCCTATCAGCCAGCTGGGTATGGAATTGGACGCAGCGACTGACCTGGTATGTAGACCATGAACATATACGACAGGATTTATGGTCTTGCGCGGACTTTCTGCCACCCACGGAATGAGTCAGTGTGTCTGCCGTTTTGTGGCAGCGTATCTGCAACGCAACCTGTTCTTGGAGGGCCGATTTCAAGCACTCAGATCACAATTCTCTTCTGATGTTTGCTCTACGCCAGCAGCTATGTGCGAAGGGGATTTTCCTGTGCTGACTAATGGCCTTAGACACCAGCTTCCGTTTCCCCTCTTCAATGGGTAGTTTTCAAATGAGCTAATTTCGGCAAGTATGTAATAAGTGCAGCCACTTCGCAAACCAACTTGCAAGGTCTCATTTAGTCCGTGAATGGTGGTAATTAGGTGTCTTATGAGTGGGAAAAATAATAACTAGAAGGGAAATGTAGAGGTAAAAAATAGGAAATATAATAACTATGACGAACGTCATTCCTGTTTACCAATTCCGTTTACGAAGCAGCGCACAATTCGAAAAACAGTTTGTCGTAGCAAACTTGTCAGCTAAAGGGATGCTAAAATGTCTAGTGACTTAATAGCCGTAAGCTGAATCTTACCCTAAGCATAAGGCTAACCCTAACCCTAAACAAAGCTAAGAAACTTGGCACTAATGCGTTCAGCAACCTAAGGCCAACCAATTGGATTCTAACAGCAGTATTGCATGTCTACTCAAATTACATAAGTAGCGAAGCTCATAGTATAAAGAATGTGGTGGAAAACATTAGATCCTTACGCTAAATTCATTAATGAGGGAAAAAGGGAGCTGGACGAAGTAACTACCTGAATTTTTGTGGTTTGAAATAACGAGCAAAGGTCTAAATGTAGTTTGATAGCAACTGATAGATGAAAAATTAGCTTGAACCTACATCCGTGTATTTTGCCAATTCTTCTATGTATTGCAATCTGTCGTTGCGGGCATGTAAGTTGGATATTAGGGCAACTGCCTTTTTACTGCGTCTCGCATGAGATTTTGGTAGCCAGCGATAGTTATCCTCATTCAAAATTCGCCGTTGCTGCTCCGGTGGAATAAGCTTCTCCGGCTCCTCATTGGCCACGAAGACGCCGTAAATCCAAGGAACATGGGAGTCGCCTTTGGTTGTCAGGAATATTTTGAACTGCATAGAATTGGCAAAATACCTTCAAAAATTGATACTGAACGGGAAAAGCTGTCCATTATGGGACCAGAGATACAGGATTTAAGGTGACTAAAAATGGGAAAATTGCTGAGAAAAGTAATCGAGGATGCGTCCTTGTGAATGGCAGAAAATTTTGGCAAACATAGTGTTTGTGCAGACCGCATAACTTCCTCAGCATTCCTCATGACGCGGTTAGAATCTGTTTCAGTAACCTCAGTACTATATTTTATCAAAAGACGCTGGATTACATCAATTAGATAATTTCAAGTTTTTCAGAATGATTTATTCTGTTTCCACCCAACATGATTTCATTTCTTATGGCTTCAAGTCAAAAAAGTAGTTAGTGCTTTTCCAGGACAACTCAACGTCTCTTCAGCCATGATCGAATACCAAAAAAACCTTCTATCGTACAATTTATTTTGTTCTGAACATATTTATTGAGACAGCTGAACACTCCGGCGACCCAATGATACCTTTCTTTGACGTTCGTTTATCTGTTCAGAGAATCTAGCCACCGAAGCGATTTTCAAAACTTGGTCTCTACAAAATGCTTCATGATATCACACTGACATTCCAATTATCGGAAACGTTTTTTGTACTTACTACAGTGGATAAGTTATCACATTTAATGTTAACTAAAATTCTGAAATGTGTTTTTGATTCGAAAGTAATACTTAGGTAAGGCTGCAATATTAAATATTATGTAGTTTAATCTAAAGATATTTCCGCACATCGGGATATGGGTTTTTTAACGAGCTTCTATTCGGCTGCCTGAAAAACCTATACCCTGGGAAAATGCCGGCTTAAATAATATAAATTTTTACAATTTAATTTCAATGTCCTCATAAATTCAAGTATACTTTGTGAGAAACATACATAAATGTCCTTTTTGTACTAATCTGGAGGTAGTTTGCGTCTTCTTCAAATAACACACAAAAAGAGTGGGTTTCTTCTTAATAAAGCAAGTGATTATGAGAGTTGTCAAGCCTAGGAAATTGCCATGCATAAAGCTTCTTCTTTAGAAGAAGAAGAAGAAGAGGTGATCAAAAAACAGAGACCTTCCTTGTTCATTTATTAATGCCGCAATGAAAGTATGTAACTTGGCCTATTTCCGTCAGATAAAATGTATTAACACCATTCGAAATCTTCCGAACGGCGAAGAGAAATATGTGCTTAAATTAGTCAGCATGCAGTTTGAAAATCCTCAACGCGACCGGAACGGTAGGTGGAGTTCGAAATTCAAACAAGCGCGTGATCCTCGTTGATGTAGTTAGGAGCCCACTCGATCCCATTCTGTCCGCAGGCTGCTGGGTGGACAGAATGGGATCGAGTAATATCTTAACCACAACAGTGAGGGTCAGGCGCTAGTGTAAACAAGGCATATGCCATACTGATGATCGGTAACAACCAAGAAACAGCTGTCTGCTTCTTGCCGTTTGCACCCTTTGCAACATACGCTTGGAGTTCAAAATATTTCCAGAAATGTGACGTCACATGGAATTAAAAAGGCTTCTTTCAACAGAGAGTTATGAGTTAGTATTGTTTCAAAATTAATAAACTTTACATGCTCCTGCATAGCCAGTGGAATGAAAGGCATATGGAAGGGCGCCTCTCCAGTTTCCAGGGCCCATGTCTGGTTGTTGGGTTTCGGCAGCGCCCCATCGGGCGGAGCTTGAGTGAACACGGCCAGAATAGCATTGGGATAATCCGAAAAATTCGAAGAGAATCTGCAAGGGTATTGACAGCCACCGGAGGATACGTTGTGCCAGAGGAATCTGTTGTCGTAATAGATGAGTGGGACATAACTTTCGGCCGTCTACATTGGAATGCGATGTTTGAAATTCGTTAAGTCCAGTGGCAATAAGCAAAGGCAAAAAAATTAAGTTTGGATGCTTATACGTTACAAGTAGTTTAAAAAGGAAAAAAACGCGTATTGTATGCGATCGGTAATTTCGTAATCTGAATGATCTGATCTACAGACTGACCCAGATCTAAATCAAGTAACTGGGGAAACAAATGTGTTTCACAAAACAGACTCAAAGTTCATATTAGAAAGAAACTGTTCAAAATGAGAGCCATCGTTAGCAATGACTTCCTCGATTCTCGGTCTGAACTTGGCACACGTGTTCCTGATGTAATCCGGTGACGTCTTGTCCACCCTCAAGCAACGGAGACCTTCAGGGCCTCGATGCTGTTGTGAGGCTTGTTGCACGGGTTCCCCGCCACATAAATCAAAATGCTGTAATCAAAAGGATTTATGTCTGGTGAAGACGTTGACCACATATCCTTGAGCCAGAAATAAGCACTTGGTTTTCCAGCCAATTCTTTGTCTTCTGTGGCGTATGTGGAGGTGCACCATCTTTCTGGAATACCACATTGCCGTCTGGAGCGCAGTTGGAATCTATCCAAGGCTTGAGGTGTTTCTGAAGAACCACCAGGTACAGTTTTGTGTTCACCTTACCCCCAGCCTTGATGAAGCTTGCCGTCTGAGACAAGCAGGCCAAGGACTATCACAGACGAAGAATGTTTGGTGCGAAACTTTACTTACCACTCTCAGGTACCTTGTTGACCTTCAGGGGGCTTATGTAGCGATTTATGCGACTGTTGGACACCGTATTGACCGTGAAGAGGTTTTCGTTGGAGTAGAGCACCTTGTGTGGCCCCTTCTTGTGGATGTTTACGATTATGTTCATTTTTTAAAATCTCTTCTCTTGCACAGCCTCAGTCACGAGATGCTTTTTTGTCCTACCTTTTGACTTGGCCTTCAGTTCATCTTCACAACATTCCTGACCGTGTGCTTCGACACCTCAAGTTCCGAAGCCAGCTTCTTCATGCTCCGAACTAGATTGCAACGAATACGATCCCGGACATTCCTCAAAAGACGAGGGGTTAGAATTTCTTTGTTTTTTTCCACTAACAGGTTTCCTGTCGATGTAGTCAATACTTCTTATAACGGTCAATAAAGGTGTTACACTGGCCACTTTTCAACTTGGCAGCGATGTCCGTGGGTGAGAGGCCATTGAGACTGAGCTTAATAACTGCCTCAATATTTTTACATAAAAAATACCTGAAACATGTTTTCAAAAAATTCTTATTGCATTGTTACCACAGGATTCTCAAGAAAAAAAGCAAAGATTTCCATATAAATATTTTCAAAAATTAGCAGAAAACATTTTACAAAGTTTACGGTCGCATACGTTATGCAAGTAAACAGCAATCTGGTAGCTTATTGCTCACGTCTGAAAAGGATAAAATGCTCTTTATTTACTATTCTCGAGTGATCCCATCTATTTTTCTATTTATTAAGGTTGCCTATAAAGTATACAAAATGATCCACATGCATTGAAAAATTTTCTTTGAACTATGTAACCTCTTCGTCAGAGTGGATGAACAGGTTTGATTTGTCTTAGACATAATGTATGCAACATGCAGGTTTGAAACCTTGAATGTAAGTGTAACGGCAGGGAGGGTTCAAAATTATCGGGCAATTTCCAAAGCATTTGAAAGCTGAAAGCTACCATTTCTCCAAGTATAAAATTAGCAGAAGACGTGATTTTCCACCAAACGAGTACACGAAGGAATATTTTCATGCATGTTTTCTATGAAATATATTTGTAGTTAGAAGGCCACTGAAAATGGACAAAAAATCATACTATCTAAGCAGCCATTTTTACAGAGCGGTCGGACAGGAGCTCGTTCGAAAGATGGCACTCCCACGTGACTGAAATATCTTGGGATGAGTCTGTACGATAATAAATCTGTCAACCCCACTTAAAAAATTTGTTCAAATTGAAAACACATTTCAGAATTTCGCTTGATATTTCATGAGATAGGGAATATACTGTAAGTTGATACCACTCGGAGTTCCAAAATAAGCCAGCTTGGACATCCAAAAAGGGTTAAATGGTTTGTATTATCCCATGAACCGTTCCCGACTGCTCCCATCCTATACGAAGAGGGCAAGGGCAAACTGCCAGCCCAGACCACCTCATGACCATTTTTTCCTTTATCTGCTCCCGAACCAGCTTTTTAAAATACTACGAGAACACTTTCCAGTTTAGTTAGCAAAGGGCCGAATAAAGAAAGTAAAAAGTTATATTCTCACGCATAAGTTAGGAAGATCACTACGTACATTCAGATGAGGCCTACCGGGTGCTTAACAATGACCCCTCCTATGATTCAAACAGCCACTGTAAAACTTCTGATGGCTACGACAGAGGCGACTGCAATCAGGAGACGCAAACCCTTCCTTTACGCCCAGAAGGATTTCATACAGGCCCTGCGTTTACCATGGTCCAAGCCAACAATTCAGCTAGTGCATACAATCAAATTTACCGGTGGCCACTACCCCTCACGCTGATCGGAAGATACTGACTGCGATTTTGTTTCCTCTCCACAAACCCCAGAAACAACATGATTTTTGATACTTGCCCGCAGTCACTTGGCTTATTCACATGACAGCAGAAATGTTCAGGCTTGAAACGAATTTATCGAAAGCAAATGCATGGTCACCAACTTGTCTTTTGACTGCTTCTTATCCGTGGAAAAATTTATGCATTGAGTACACAAAATTGTAGGCTAAAAAGATAACACAAGGGTGTCTAGATAAAATGAGCCGAACCGTTACATCTCATCTTTCCTTCAGATAGTGAACACTGTTCTCAACGCAGTCATTGCATATGCATTCTGTCAACTCATACTACTTGCATTACAGCCATTTGTCTAACATTCATATAAGACCTATTCCGATATACTTTTATGACTGTATGATCACAATTTTGCCTTCGACTGCTGTACGAAGTCCTAAGATGACTACACGAAGTCTCATGATGCAATATATCTGTACACGAGACGTTCATTTGAATATCCTATAATAAAATACGTGATGAGATATTAGGCCTACTTGGCTCAAACTATTTAAACATTATGGTGGCGCTATGACAAGTGACTACGCTTTAGGCAGATAAATATTGCTGGCAAAAACAAGGGAGACTTAAATGGCAACTAGTTTCTTGTTCCCTGAGTTGGGTCGCATATTGCAATCTCACCAATTTTTTTTATTCCCAAATAATTTTGGGTATGATTTGCCATTTAATTTTTGTTTAGGTATTAGATTCTACAAGTTGCATACCGTCACTTTATGGCAAATCGTACATTTTTAAATTCCATTAAGAAGATGCCATATGGGACTAATAGAATTTTGTTGTGGATGCAGCATGCTTCACAAGGAGTACTAATAATTGGAGAGATGCGATGTTTTTTGATCGACATTTCACAGGCTGAAAAATCACGTTGTTGCAAACGTTTTTTTTCTACATTCAGTGTGCCATTTCTGTGAGTAGGAAATATAAAGAAGATAGGATTTGCTACAAAATGAATGCAAGAGAGGATATTGTGGGTATATTTTCTACAAAATCCAGCTGCATTTATGAGGACATCACAAATCAATTAGTAAATGCATACTACTTATATCTTACTCTGTCACTAAGAGTGGTTTCCGCATGCGGCTGAGAGGGAGAGCATTCAAAGAACGCACTCTGCCATGCTTGCAATATCGATAATCGATATTGCACGATAATCGATATTGCAACCCCACCGATGTAAGTATTTCTTCTACGTCGAAAACACCATGCGGAATTTTGGTTACCAGTTGATGAAATTCGTCATTTTACGTGCAGGTAATTCACATCGATTTATGCCTACTCAAAAACTAAATTACACCTGCATCCAGTATGGCTCCGCTTATTTACGTAAATTCATCATGCGTTACCAAAAAAGGTTTGTTCATAATGAAATAGTTTAATAAACGAAAAGGTTTTTCAATTTATTAAGTTAATATTTACACTTCATTCGATGTATGGCTGCCGCGATATATGTTCCTTTCGAAGTAGCACTCTCTCAGGGGGTTTTCTATTTCTTTTTTCATCTTAAAGAGATCGAAAATATATTGCAAGGACACTGGAGACTAAATTTACCAATCAAGTTGTTGAATTGCAAGTTACGAAGCAATTTGCACTGGGCGCCGCTTTCAGGGTCAATCTCAATGCATCATTTACTTTCAAGGTACAATGGGGTGGATAGCACGATGGTTTTACATTTCGACCGTCGATTTCCGATGGTGTTTTCTGCGTGCTGCATGGCAGGCTGGAAGCAGGCACGATGCCGTGCGCGTGGATGATGATGGTAGACTTGCACCGCATCTACTGCACTCCCTCCTCCTCTTCCACCTGTGTCCGTTGTCCTGACAGATTCAAGCAGCCCAGAGGCAGGAGAGGACGCAAGTAACTGCATCACTTAAGCAGGATTTTACCATAACAGGAAGAGGATGGAAGCAGTGGCGCGGATCCCAGCTGTCCCGGCGTGGGCCTACGTGCCACTACATCCCGTCGTACACGACCTGGTCACAGTTTACACTCAAACACTAGCTGAACCATTAGACCATTAGAGCAATCGAAACACTTTGCTCAATCTCAGCGAGCCTAATGTAATGTCTGAGTCCTGTAGGTCTTAACTCCGTCAAATGGTCTTAGGGTGCTAGAACAAATGCGTCATCGCACCCCATGTTTCCCATTCACGAACTTTATCAATTTGTTCTTTCAAAAATCTCGTCTTCGTTTAGGCTTTACGTGAACTTCCACTGCCCCGGGGTGACTGTCATCTTTGATCAGCCGCTTACCTCATTCGAAGCTAAGTCGGCAGAATATCAGCGCCGGGCGTTATTCCCCCAGAGCACTGGTCTATGCTCTGCCTAAATTTGAGGGGCTGGAACTGCCCTGGGACAGTAGCAGGAATGAAAAATAGGATCTGGGTGGAGGGAGACACTATAATTAGGCTACAGTAGATCGAAACGAGGAGATAAGATCGATGCATAAGCAACTTTGCCAGAACCTCCAATTCAAGTTCCGAGTACGGAAAAAGGGACGTTAGACACAACTAGAAAGGGCCGAGTGCACAGTAAAGCCTTTTCCTAAGACATTCCAGGTTTTGTGCTGGGTAGGGTTAAAATTAATCGATTAAAGCCAGGAGAGAGGCTTTATTATATGGGTGTAATTTGCGCCTTTTTTAATTTCCGAGGAAATTCATGCGCGAACTTAAATCCTTCGGAACGAACCTCTATAGGCTTGGTTCGAAATTAGGCTTTTAGCTAGTACCTGTGCTTTAATTATGGTAAATAATTATGTTGTAATTTTTACTTATACAAAGCTTGAGAACATTTTGAGATGAGTAAAAAAGGCCGCGTTTGTGCTCTGCTGCTCTCATCACGACCGCTTAAGGCATAGGCAATCGTTGGCCACTTCGACCTCCAGGCCTGATACCGAGAAGAACGAGGGGCAGTTGGACGTCAGTGCAGAATAATTGGTTAATAAATTGGAGGAAGTTGGCAGCCGAACGAGGGCACAGGACCCGGCGCCGTGCGGGCAGGCGCCCCGAGTGACCGTGGGGCCGGCAACGGAGTGTCTTTAGCGCTGGCATCGCCCATGCGGTTGATTGGCCTGTTTGGATGGCTGCAATTGGCCGATATTCACACTGCCATTGTTACGCGCGGGAGGCGCGGTGGTAAATAAGCCCAAATGGTCATCCAAGCTCCATTATTACTATTAGTACTCCTTCTTAAAGCTGACCTGGGTCCGAACAGGTATTCGGGAGAAAGTAGCCAATCACGTTTGATGCAACGCACAGTTTTTCAACTCCTTCATTTTTAACGCAGAAGGATGATGGACCATTTATAGCTACGTGTATCGACATGATTCGATCTTGGGCATACAGAGAGTGCAGGGAGCCCTAAGTGTCCATTAAAGAATGAACAGACGGCGGATTGTAAGGACCCCACCATTTTGGAATTCGCACCTTCCGACTGCGGGCTACCTGAATATCAAACCTCTATTTAAAATCGGACACATTATTCTAACCAGACTAAAAATCACTTCTGAATCCAGTGTGGGTACATGACTACTTCGAAGGCACCCTTTAGCCCATATTTTTGCATTTCTCTTTTCGCAAGCGAGGAATACTGTGACAGCCGAAAATCTTCGAAAATTTTGGATAAATTAGAGTTGACTTTAGTGTATGTGTTTCACATGCATCGTCATGGATGAATAATTTAACGTGTTGACTCAAAGAATTAAGTATGCGTTTGTGGTTGATCGTGAATGCGGAGCGAGGGTATAACCTATTGAATCCCATCCTTACTGACGTTTTGGATTTAAACTCGAACACCGCATCAGAGACAGTAGCAGATGCGGGTTTAACTGTTTAATTGTATGGCAAGCCGGAAATTACATGTGAAAGACACACGACAGGCATTGCAACGTTGAACTGCGTGATGAACGTCTAATTATTTTGGATAATCAAACGCCTGGAACACTATTCAGTTTCTTTGGCCAATCAAATGCATGCATAAGGCAATTCAAACGAGCCTGTTCAAATCTACTGGCAGAGTTGGTTGTCTAGCAGGAAGCTGTCAAATCTATTTATTTGGGTCACCGTACAGTCAATTCCCTATCTCATTAAAGGTCAGCCACAATTCTGAGAAGCATTTTCAATTCGGACAATTTTTTAAGAAGAGTTGCAATATTGACTATCGTTTTTTCAGTCACGCGGGGATGCCATCATTTGAAGGAACTCCTTTTTGACCAGCTGCCAAAATTAAGCTCAGCAAAAAATGGCTACTTATGTAGTATCTACTTTTATCGTTGATTTTCAATGGTCTTATAAATAAAAATATTTTGTTTGGAAAAGATGCATGAAAATATTTTTTCTTGTACTCATTTAGCAGCAAATTACTACTTCTTGAAATTTTATACTCAAATGAAGGGTATCTTTCGATTTTAAAAAGGTTCTAAACTGCCGAGTACTTTTGAACCCTACTGGCCGTGGATGTGGATGATGTTGTATACTTTATGAGCAACGTTAATAAATTGACGAATACGGGGTATTATGAATGGACATTTTATGGCCTTAAACAGTCTTATAATTAGAAGCTTTCTAAAACCGTTAGTTACATTTTTCTTCAAATATAGTATTTGAATAACGCGTAATTTGTTACAACACGAGCACAAAAAATAATATACTGTGGGTTTTTCTATAAAATATCTTAGAACTTAAAGGGCATTGGAAAGCAAGGATAAAAATGCTTACTACTTAAGTAACTATTTTTACAGAGTAATTTTTGCAGGCGGTCAGAAAAAACTCTTTCAAAAGCTATCATCTTGATGCGACTGAAATATCTTAGGAGTAGGCTGCATGATAATTAATTTGACAAGCCTACTTAAGCAATATTTCCGAATCGAAAACACGTTTCCAAATTTCGGTTGGCGTTTCATGCTTTAATTCAGACTATCAGGAGGGAGACTACAGTGGCTGGCCCATTTCATAAAATCGCAATTTGAACTCGAAAATTTGTTTTAGATTAGGATTGAATATTAAGGTTTGGTTACAAGCATGATTATCACGCAGTATAATCTCAAGATAGTTCAGACTGTCGAATGAGCTTCCTTCCGTCCACCCGAAAAAAATTGCGCTCTGTGAACAAATAACAAGTTAAATAATATGCATTTTTCCCACTGATGCTCGATAACCTTCTAAATTTACTAAATTTTCTAGAGAAGATGAACCCATTATTCCTTCTGGTATCTATTTGCTGGAAACGCACGTTTTCTACAAATGTTAAATTTGAGGTGAGGGAATCATGCAGTTTTATAAAAGTTGGTAATTTTACATTTCTTAAGACCGTAAACCTTCCCGTCCTACAACGTCGCACCTGTCTGCTTAGGAGCTCACTGAATGAAATGACAGATCGACCGTCGCTTTTAATGAGGTCCACCGTTTTGCACCCATACCACTTGGCACAGAAACGGTGACTTGCGCATGAATAGACCATAGTCGTAGTAGACTTGCGCTACATCTACCAAACTCTATCCTTCTCCTCCCCACCCCAACTACGTCCGGTGTCATGACCAAGTCAAGAAGACCAGAGGCGGGTGATGGCGCAGGTGGATGGCATGGCCTGAGCGGTCTGCCGAGTGGGAGTGTCATAAAGGCCACATTTAGAAGGAGAAATTGTAGCCCGACTCTCAGTCCGCCAGTCAGCAACTCCACACAAAACACACACTGGACTGACCACGCGGTCAGTTAGCAACCTTCCAAGCCAGGGCTTTTAGCGCACCGTGATAGTTTCAAGCGCGTCAGATTGTTTATAGTGACGAAAATGCGCTCAGTGGTCACCCCACTCTCTATTCCCATTCCCATACAACTTAAAGGGCACCAAGAGCAAAATGAATATCCATAAATTACTTTAGTTATCACAAACACTAAATAATCGTGCATACATTCAGAATCATCCCACATACCGAAGGAGAAAAGGCGCGCAGCAGACATTACAGTGTTGAACTGTGTGCTGCGTGTATAACTACTTCGCATAATTTGACACCTATAAAACTTTAAAGTTCATTGTATGCAATAAAATATGTTCAGAAGTCTACATAAACGCGAGTTTTAAAAATAAATAGCAGTGCTTACACCAGGAATTTTTAAAGGAAACACACAATCTACTACTCAGCTTACATTTTCAGTGATGTTTGAGATCCATCGAGTCTGCTGAATGACAGAAGCATAACCATACCCCTTATGGCTTTGATTCAGCCGAGCGCAGTATCGATTCTGATAAAGGTGAATATACTTCAGCGTGTCTGCGGACACGTCTGAATCCGGCCCTCGCAGGATCTGCCGAAGAGGCGCTCCTCTTATTGTGACACTGCTGGAGAGTCGATACGTGAACGTGAGCAATAGCAGAGTGAAAACTATCCAACTAAGTGTCTTCGCAAATTTCTTTGATGTTCTCCGCATTCCCCTGCGTCTGCAATTCAAATAACTGTCGTGATCGTGGTATTTTGACCAGCTGAAGGTACACCGTTATGTGGAGTTTTAACAAAACACGTGCTGGCGCGTTTGCCTACGAGCTCTAGCACTGCCAATCCACATAGATGGCACCTGAAGACTACATCAGTGCATAGCAACCCCTTTGTTCCAAAAGCTGTTGAGCACACTTTTCCAGAACCATTAGGTCATTACTGCTCAGACAAGCAGGCCGGCGATTATCCTGACCCCAGACCAAGAGGTCACGCGTAATGTAGCGAAAAAAATGGTATGCAAAATTCACATACCATTACAAATGGGTACAAGTTCTTTCTATGGATGTTTGCTGTTTTTATGAATTCAAATATATTTTATAGACAATATGAACAAAATATCCTTTCTTGTATTCGTTTACTGGCAAATCACTTTCATACTTGAAGCAAGGATTTACTGTAATATTTAAAAATGCGTAGTGACGAGATTTTTTAAAAGTACGAAATATTCAATTCCACTGTACCTTGTCAAGCGGGCTTTCTCTGCTTTTGATAAAGAATGCTTTGCCAAAGTCGTTAGATTTTTGTGCGGCGAAGCACCTCAATATCCTCGAAATGTTCAAAGGCGTGCAACCAAACTTGTGACTGGACAGGGCTCATTACCCAATGAAACACGATTAGCTAACCTTGATCTCTTTCCCTTGAGTTACAGGCAGCTACAAGGTGACCTGATATAAACATTCCGTATCATGTGCGGTCAGGGCTGCTGTCTCGTACCTGGAGACTTCTTCCAATTAGCAACACCCACGAGCTTGAGAGGTCATCCACTCAAACTACGTGTGACTGGGGCCAGACTGGATGCACGAAAGTTCTTCTTATCCAAGAGAGCGGTCGACGCTTGGCATGTTCTGTCTTTGGATGTTGTTATGGCTACTTCCGTTTAGCTTTTTACGAAAAACCTGGACTATAATACCACCAGATCTTCTGATTCACGTCCCAGTTGAATTACAATCTTATTATTACAATACTACTTACTATATTTCAGTACAATTTTTATAGCATGTTTTATTATCTAAAACTCGTCGCATATGCCTAACGCATGTGATTCTTGTCAACAACAACAGCATATCCTTATACTAATCGTCATATGTGAGTACACGTTCAGTTTACTCTTTCCGATTAGGCAACAGCTGCTTATTTTCCACATGCTATTATGTAAACCAACTTTTTGGAATGTTCCTGATGTATCAGTGCCTCTTTAGCCATATTGTAACCAAGAGAGAGTTCAAAGGCGTTTTCCTATCTTTCCTTAATAAACTGAACTCAACTGTACTGAACTCGGCTTAAGCGACCATATTCCTTTTCCTGCGTGTACTCTTTCCTATTGAACCCAAAATCACAAATTAAAATGCGCAGAAATGTTTGAACGGGTGATTTTAACACAATGAGCAACCCTGGTCATTAACCTGACAGATTTAGAAGATTTCTGGCAGTATTTTCGGAGGATTAAAGAGCATCTAGTCTATTTCCACTGCTCTATGAAAATAGTAAAACCAGGTGCTAGATCGCCATGGGTCACTCCGATGACAAAAAAGATCATGAAGAAGAAGCAGAGGCTGTGGAAAAAGTACTTACATTGTCATGATTCAAAGACATTCGCCGAATATAAGGAGCAATGAAATAAATTACGTAAACAAATACGGATTGACGGAGCTGGCGAAATCTCTTTTAATTTTCTTTGAGCTGTCACTGTAAACCCGGAGACTGCCATCACAGTGGAGGCTAGCCAACCTCGTTTCTTTATATAAGGGAGGTAGCAGGATGACACCAAACAGCTCCCGGTCTACCACTTTGGCTTGCCTCTCATGCAAAACGATGGAAGTCCTCGTAAAGAGTGCTTTTTAACAATTTGGTGACGAAAATAACATTTTGCTGAATTATCAGCATGGGGGTCGGAGAGGCCACTCCTGCCTCTCAAATCTGCTAACTTGCATGAAGGTCTGGACCAGGGCTTTCGAAGAGGGTTTCGAGGTCGATGGTAGATTTCTTCAAAGCATTCGACACTGTCCCGCACCCCCACCATCGGCATAAACTCAGCGCACTCGGGTGATCTTTTAAACTGGAAAAGGAAGTTTCAAGTTTGTCTAAACCAGCGCATCTGTATCGGAAATGACATTTCCCACTGAGTTAACGTGACTAGCGGTGTGCCTCAAGGCTCGTTTCTTGGAACCTTACTCTTTATTCTATACATTAGTGACAGCCTACAGGAACTCGAATGTAGTAAAATAATGTTTGCTGACGAAGTTAAGCTCTTGAAATTCCTTAAGGGACCGAAAGATCAAAAAGCCCTTCAAAATAATTTGCACCGACTGAAAACATAGTCGGAGAAATGGCTCCTCGAGTTCAACGGACAGAAGTGTGCCGTCCTTCATCTGCGTCCAACCAACTACCACTCAAAGGAGAGCGTCAGGGCATGTCACGTAAAAGGCGTTACTCTTCCCGCAGAATCTTCCCGAAGGATCTCGGGGTTTGGATGCAGAGCAACATGAAACCAGCACTGCAGTGCACGAAGGTCCAAAAAATGCCATGGGAGTATTACATGCAATCAAAAAAAAAACATTTGTACCCTTTGAAAAAGCCCATTTTGTTCGGCCTCATCTAGAATATGGCATACAAGCGTGGCGGTCATGTCTGGCAAAGGATAAAACATACCTCTGCAAAGCCGTGCAAAGATCGATAGTAAATAGAAAGACTGCGCTACATTAATCTATTTCATCTGTGTTACAGACAGCAAAGAGGCGATCTTATCCTGGTTTCCAAGATAGCACATGGCCTTGAGGATGGATTGAGCTTTGAGGAGATTTTTTAGTGTCACCTTTCTATCAATTTTCTTGGGCAGTCGATGAAGCTGTGCACAAAAATGTTCAGGCTGATCCTTCGCTCTGAAGGTAGTAGAGAGCTAGAATGATCTCGCCCAATCAGTCATAGAGGCGATGTCCCTTCAGCTGTTCAAGGAAAGCTTGGATGACTACATGTACCCCCTGCTTTCCCTCGACATCCTGAACTTCAGCTTACTGCAACGTTGAACTGCGTGATGAACGTCTAATTATGTTGGATAATCAAACGCCTGGAACACTATTCAGTTTCTTTTGGCCAATCAAATGCATGTAAAAGGCATTTCAAACGAGCCTATTCAAGTTTACTGGCAGAGTTGGTTGTCTAGCAGGAAGTTGTCTTATCTATTTATTTGGGTTACTGTACAGTCGATTCGCTATCTCATGAAAGGACAGCTACAATTCTGATAAGCATTTTCGATTCGGACAATTTTTTAAGAAGGTTTGCAATATTGATTATCGTTATTTCAGTCACGCGTTGATGCCATCATTTGAAGGAACTCCTTTTTGACCGGTTGCCAAAATAAAGCTCAGCAAAAAATGGCTACTTATGTAGTATCTTCTTTTATCGTTGATTTTCAATGGTCTTATAAATAAAAATATTTTGTATGGAAAAGATGCATGAAAATATTTTTTCTTGTACTCGTTTAGCAGCAATTTACTTCTTAAAATTTTAGTGATAAGTTTGCGCTGCCTATCCCGAAGCATCAAACCAAATGGCATGAACACAATGGGGTTTTCAAAGGCATTGCCTATCAACCAAAGATACTGAATAAACTGAAAAATCACGCACCTGTCCGTTTTTAATGTTTCTCTTAAATTAAACTGCATAGTCCACATCCATTGTAAAGTTCTGCGATCCCCTCATAGTATCTGCTCGATTATATGGAGGAAATGTATTAGTTTACTTTCCTAGAAAGCATACAGCTGTAGAATGTAAGTCCTAAACGCACACGCACTGACAAATCGGCTCCACAATTAATCAGGGATTGAATAACTTTTTTAAAACTCAAGCATACCTTCTTTCAAATATAAAATTTGAAGAATAAATCGTTATTTTATACTAAATGGACACAAGTGAGGATATTTACGAGCATGCTTCCGTTAAAATATAACTGAATTTATAAGGGCCCCGAGAATCAATAGAAATATTCATAATATTTAACTAATAATTTTGTACTGGGTACAGTTTTTGCTGGCGACCGAAGAAAGTGCAATTAGAACTCGGCATCATGAGGTGACTGAAATTATTTGGGCTTATTCTGCACGATAATATTAGAAATTCCAATTAAGTAATCCTTCCTAATCGAAACTGAATTTACAATTTTTTTTAATAGTTTATTATATAAGTAAATGTGAACATCAGATTTTTGGAACGGTCCTGGCGATTGTAGTTCAACTTTCATATTTTTTCGTGAATTAGCAAAATCCCTCGATTTACACATCGTGATTTTTTTCATTAAAACACTGCTAATTCTTGTTGGCCCCGTTTCTTTCGGTGAAAACTCCGGTTTATATATGTGCTCTCATATGTCTTGATATGTGTTATAAAAACATGCATACATATATTCTTTCTTGTACTCATTGGGTAGTACATCACGTCTCCTTCGAATTTCCCCTTTAGAAGAAATTAATTTTTTAAGTTTGTTTAAAACCGTGAAAAATCCTTTCATACAGCATCGTATCTGCTCGTTTATTGTTGTTGAAGCAATACAAATGGCCGACATCCGTGGCAACATTTTATGGGTCGTATATGACATCTTTTTAATATGAGAGCTAAATATGTGATTTGAAGTTCATCAATCAAGCACCTTATTTTTAAGGTTAATCAAGGCTCTCTGTATGAAATGAAATTTATAGGTAACTGGAGCAAAATTACGATCCGTAAATTGGCTTGGATACGGCATACGCTAAAGACTAGTGAATAGTTGCTGACAGGGCATACTGACGGCTTTATTGACGCTACGTTTTAAGTGATATTTTAGGGTTGAAATGCATGCTGCGCGTTTAATTACTTTGGATAGCCCGGAGTCCTAGAACATTTGAAGATCATTTTATGCAAGAAAAATGTCCACATAAGTCTACTGAAACGTGATAGTCCCAAATAATTTGCAGTGTTAATGTCAATTAATTTTAAAGGAACCAAACAATCTCCTGTTCAGCGTACCTTTTTAGTGATGTTTGAGATCCACTGCATCTGTTGAATGACAGAAGCATAACCATACCTGTTATGGCTTGGATCCCGCCGGGCGCAGTATCGATTGTTATAAATGGCAATGTACTTCAGCGTCTCTGCCGACAACTGTGAATGGGACATTTGTAGGGTTCGGTGAACGGGCGCCTCCAGGGTTATGAAAATCCTCGAGAGCTTATACGTGAAAATGAGGAATAGCAGGGTGACAAGGATCCAACCCAAATACCTTTCTGCATTTTTTTCTCTTCTGCATTTCTCTGCGTCTGTACTTCAAGTAATTGTCGTGACTGTGATAGTGTGGCTAGTTGAAAGTGCACCCCTGTGTGGATGTTTGTCAAAACAGGTACAGGCGCGTTTATGTACTGGTTGAAACACTTTCAGTCCAAATAATTGGAAACTGATGCTGACATCACTCCATAGCAACGCCTTTGTTCCAATAGTCTTTCAGCATCCTTTGAGAGACATTAGGTCACCACTGTTCAGACAAACAGGTTGGCAACGCTCCTTACCAAATATCAAGAGATCAGGCTTAATGAATGCGTAATTGCTTAGCGAAAACTAAGAGCATTTAGAAGGAGTCACAATGTTTTAAGGTCCAGAGGAACTCCTCGGGCTGACCATGTACCAAATAAGGCGGCGGCATTTTGCAGCTTGGCATTCAATGCGAGGATACCAAGTTACTCAATTTCTTCCAAGTAAGGAAAATTGTAAGTCACTACTGAAGTGTGCGTAGTGGTTCACCGTATACATTGTCAAATGTAAGTAGAACTAGTTCTGTCGGAAAGGTTCTTGGGATTTTCGTCACAACTCATCTAAACCACTGCCGGTGGATTTTTATCTACTAGACAAGTTCAATATTACACGAGTTCATCTAAACTTGACCATTTTAAGGGAGATAGCACCACCCGAGATGAACATAAAAAATAACATGACAAGTTATTACCATCTACAGAGTACTAGGGAAATCGTTTAAGCCCTCCCTAATATTCGTTTAGCAATTATGAAGAGAAATCTGTTTTTTGATAGATTAATGGGTGGCGAATCAACTGTTTTAGATTTGCTAACATGTGCGTTAATCTTCGAAGTGTTAAAACCTGAATGGTTTGCATTAACTGGAAAGTGTTAAACAACTGCGAGGGTAGATTAAAAGTCAATTATTCAATTGTCAACATTGACATTTTTTCAAGCAATGTATTTCGGTTCTTAATAATAATTTTACGTTTCGTATAAAAATAAAGGGAAGATATGGGAATTTGAACGCCACTAGTAAGAGGAGTTGCCTTTCGCTAAATTCCAGCATGGTTAACACTCACATTTCCTCAGGCAACCCCTTATTCAAAACTTCGCAATAACCCTGCATTTAAACTTAACCTGAGCACAAAGTGATCTTTATTTCCAGGTTTTCCTATTCCCGTCTGCTGTCCTAATAAATCTTGATGGTAACTCCTTCGAGTCGACTACATCTCTGCCATTAATTCATAAGGAAAAAGGCGCGAACTATGTTGGAAATCGGAAGTTTGTGGACATTGAATTTAAAATAGTATAACCAGGGCTCGGTTTCATTCGTCAAAATGACAAGAAGTAGACGCGATCGTTGGAACAAGAATATTATTCGGCTGATGTTTAGGGTTTATGTTCGGACCCATCATCAGAGACAACATCAAATACAAATAATTCATATGCAAGGCACTATGCTATCGCATAAGCATGACCATTAACAGCTCCCTCTTCATAGAAGATTTTGGCCCTTGATGCAATGATGGCTTGTCAGTAGACTGGGGGTCCATGAATCATGATTCCAGTGGCTCACAGCTCACGCGTTTATCACCTCTTGCGATGTTTTCACTGTTAGGTCAAATGGCTTTCCTGTACGTTTGTACAGAGAGGAAGGGTTACGCACTGGCATTGACCTCTTCGCCGATTGTCCGTTGCGAAAGCACCTAAGGGCCTTATCCCAGTGCTCCATGCTCGGTGAAACCCCCCCCCCCAGAGGTTCGCCTGGTGGTGAAGAGACACGACTGAGAGCTGGGTTTCCAGCGGAGTAATCATCAGTTTGCACCAGACCTGTAAAGTGGCCTATTCCCCCTATAGATTTTGCCTCTTGCATGGACGCAACATGCCCGAAGTCTAATAAGAAAAAAACCTCTTAAGTTCATCCCCGTTTTCAAAAAGGCGTATTTAATCAATTTCAATGGCATTTTTAATCCCTCATAACGTGCCGGTCCTCCCTGAAACAATCACAAGTCCTCCCGTTTTTCCGATACCTTACGAGGCCAGCAACTTTCCTCAGCCTCTAGATTTAAATCTTCCTATGAGTACTTCGAATTCATGGTTACGGAGTTATTCTAAAAACATTCCATCAAGATGGATCGTCCGTTAATTTAATGATAGTTTAGCTGTCCTATGAGCTAATATCCACCCTGTGCCCCACATTATGTCGAGTGCAGGACTGTCACTTGCGCAGTGATTAGTTTATGTTGCTAGTATACTTGTGTAGCTTCTAACGCACTCTCTCCTTCCTCACGCAACTGAGCCCACTGTCCTGACGGGGTCGAGTAAACCTCGAAGCGTGATTGGGTGCGGTAGATCACAAAGCTAAACAGCTTATTTATGAGTGCAAAAACAACCCGCCAGCACACCTTCGCCTCCCCCTCGGGACAGCATTTTTATGCGACGAAATGGACGGCTCGGATCTGACACAGGAGGCCCTGACCCCGAATCTCAGTTCACGAGGCGGCCATCCCACACAAACACACGAACAGTGCGAACTTCGAGGTCGGATTTGTACCGTCAGTTGGCAACCTTCTAGCCCCCGACTTTTTACGCGTCGTGCTGGAATCAAGCCCTTATTGAGGAATTTATACTTAGTACCATGGGGAATCAGCCCCTAGAGTTGACCGTACTCGATTTTGCCGCTCCTAGGCCCCAGTCCACAGCCCGAGCCGGTCAGCTGTTTGATGCAGGGCCCAAACGACTGACAGGGCTAAGTACCCCGTCTAAGCGTGCCACACACGACCTGGCCCCCTACATGACATGCCATTTTTTCACATGAAAGGAAGTTGCTGAATCGGGATTCAAATGCGTGAAAGCGTAACAAAGGCAAAATAGAAGGAGGAGGAGGAGGAAGAGGAGGAGGAGGAGGAGGAGGAGGAGGAGGAGAAGGACAAGAAGGAACTGAAAAATTCCCTTCCCACTCACTTAAGAGGTGTCTGTTTCGTACCTGTCGAGAGTGTGACGGGACGGGGTAAAGTCGGCAGTGGTTAACCACGGATTTCCTGTTGGCGCATGCGGTCGAGTATGCTCTTGGGATGACTGAATGTGTGTGGGTGGTGTTGGCAGTTGAGGAGAGGGTGAAGGTTGTATGCTGGTGCTGCATGCACTGGTTCGCTACCCTGCATGCTTTGGAATCGAAAGTGCCCCACCAGACTGATGCGTGACATGCATGTGCGGTGACAGTATGAACAGTATATATTGATAGTGGTTGTGTTTTTTTTTGGGGCAACGATGCTGTCAGTGGTGTCAACGCTGGTGAATCTGGGATTTGTTAGCGTTGAAGATGGAAGTGTTACCAGATCTGTAAACCCATGCAGTGGCTGAATATGCTTTGGGAATGTGGGCATTTCTCGCGGATGCGGCGGACGTATGACAGGGCTTTTGGCGCCGGTTAGCCGACCTCACTGTGAGAGCTCCGCAAGTGCCCGATCAGGCCGTTGCGTGATGTGAATGTACGATCGCAGTGAGTAGAGGTTGGGATCGGGTCCGCATTGATTCTCGCGGAGGGTGGTGGTGGTGATGGCTGTCTGGGCGTTGGGAGTTTTCTCACCGGCGGCGGGAGTGGTAAGCGGGATAATCTTTGTCGTAGGGGTTTAATCAGCGAGGATGGAGTTGAAGGCGCCGGTGCCGGCTGAGCATCGGGAGTTTGGTGATGGTCATCGTCATCACGGCGGGCAAAGTGAGTGTTACAGTAGAAATGAAGTCGAAAGCGTTTGCGGAGACAGCAGGTGTGGTTGTTGTGTTTGTTATGCAGTGAGTTCGAGGATGTCCGACAAGACCGATCTGTGCGCGTAACGTTCGCTAATTGTGTGAACAATTTGGAAGTGGTTAGATGTTGGTATGTGGGTCGGAAACGATAAAGCAACTGTGCAAACAACAGGGTAGGAGGCCCCGACGCGCGGCAGACGGTGGGCCTGCGTGCAAGCGCGTCTGTCCGCTAGGGTGACGCGGGCGTAAGTGAGTAAATGTCATGGGCAAGTCATTCAGTGCCCTTCTGATCCATTGACTGGTCAATAAAAGTTCGTGGGCGTTGTCTGTGTGCATCGTCGGGCCACAGCTCGAGAACTGTGATCGCGTGACGTCTTGCGCGGCATGGGCGCCTGAGGAGCCACATTTATGCAGAGCGGGGGGTCCTGCATCTAACCCCTGTTTATGACTGGCTGAATGAGGGCAAGGACACTTATCCAAGAATTTCACCGATAGGCTGCAAGACTTAGCGAAAATGGCAGACTGCCATCCCCTTCTCAGAATGAAACTGAAGACCTCAACTGATCAGGCTTTCCGACGGCCGAGATGTATCAGTATCAGTATCAGTATATTTGAGGGAGATGTAGGTGAGTCACCTTTGAATTCCCTATTTGTACATGCGAGTTGTGGTATCAAAAAATAGTATCTCGATATGTTGGCGAGGCCAACATAGTGGAACATAGTTGAAAAAGAGCAGACAGTGAAAAAAAATCCCGGTGATATTTAGGAGAAAAAAACTGTCGCCCTTGGGAGGGGGTCCAACGGGGGCATTTCAGAGGTCACATGAATCAGCTAGATTCTCCCTTGCTGATTGCAGAGTCCGTTGAGGGATTTCAAAGGCGGAAATATATGTCCAGATGGTTGAAATGCATCTGTTAATTCTAATCTCATAAAGTTATTTGGATGCCAAAGGGCCGGCTCTTCTTTCAGAATAGCTCGAGGGGTAAGAAATTATTTTGGTCACCACACGCACGACTTGCTTCACTGTTTTGCCGTGTATGTGTATGGGAGGTTGACCAAATACCCCCTGGAATTGATTGATGAACGCTCGCCGATCGGTTACGGTATCAATCGTCCCGTAACAGATCGTTGAGCGTTCATCAACCAACGTTGAAAATCCAATATGTCATTCTCTAGATGCCGTAAAAAGATGTTCAGATTTCTGTAATATTTTCTTTGGTTTCCTTCAGCTAGAAATCTGACTTTGACTTTCTCACCTATCTTTATGATGCACCTTCTCACTCTAGTGGGTACTTATTTGAGCAATTGCGGTTTTGTTTGTCTAAATGAAGTCCACGTATCCCAAAATTAAACTACAAGCAAGGAGATTTTTCACAGAGCATTTTCTCAAATAAGCTCCGATCTAACTCGCAAGCACGTAACGAGTATAACATCACAGAGTGTACTGCAAGCATTCAGGAATCGGGGGCTGAATTTCAGTTTTCATGTTGGACAGATGTTTACCACGACCTATTTGCTAGAAGTCCAACGCTCAAACCATCTAACCTCAGAATCGTTGTCCTGTCGGTTTAGATAGGGAATAGGAACAGCGACTGATGATGGCTAATAAGCCAGAACAGGCCATTTCAGTCTCCCTTGTCTTTGTTGGTAATTTTCTTCTGCCTATAATACTAGCCGCCGTGTGGCTGCTAGCTGGGCTGGAGAGTGAAGCCCAAGGCACAACGGGAGGAGCGAGTCACGTAACCGCTTGGTGAGCACCAACCTATCATTATTAATATTCTCAATCGAAACCGAACGGACAATGATCCCGTGGCTGAATACTTATAGCGTTGGACTTCCAGCTACCAGGTCGCGGGTTTGATCATCAAGGGTTACAACATCTGGGGTTGGATATGGCTGGCTGATAAATATCTACCATGTCTGCCCTTTAAACGCCTGTCCGAAATGGTGAATACAACAATGGTCTCAGTCCCACAGGAAATAGTCTTGGGATATCAGCGCCAGCTTTGCATGGCAAATGGAGTCCTCCCTGTATCCCTAGCCAGATTTGCTAGTACTTGGAAAGACGTTTGAGACCCTAACTTGGGAATGGTGGATTCAAAACCAATGGTGGCTTACGGTGGCTGTAGCCTCTTTCCGATTGTCAGCGTCACGCAAAAACAGAGTCGGCTGGAAGTCTCGTCAGCGCGAAGAAGCCAAGGTGCAGTTCATGAGTGTTTACTACAGTCCAAAGAATTTCTGCAGGATATTCTCTCGCAAACGAATATTTCTATCCTCCCTCCTGATGTATGGTGGCAAGACAACCTGAAGTGTCGGGAGGAGCCACCCTAACCGCCCTACCGATTCAGCTACAAGCCGTGTGCGTGCTGAGGTCGTCTCAACTCCTGACAGGACTGGAGGTCAACCCAACCAGACAGATGAGTCAGACGTTCAGCTGACAGGCTAACCACTCCGGGGCACGTTCGATTGATGCTTTTTTCAGTCCAACATAGATCTTTCTCTCTTGTTCCTTGATCGATTTAAATACACCAAAACACTCCTCTTCTTTCAACCTTGCTGAAATAATTCTGAGTTGGAGATTCAATAAGGCGTTGCTACACGGACGACCATCGAGAATGGTGGTAAATTCATAACAAAGGGAGGATCATTTTTCGTACCGGCATCGATGAGGTACTAGTTATTTCCATTTGTATGAATACCCGTCCCCAACAAGCCTTTACGCGGACGTCAGCGTTTGAATTGATTGGGTGTGTGCGTGCGTGCCCCCACGACGACGTGTACGTAATACGCGTTGATGAGGTCACCAGCAGCTGCGCCCACTTCCGCATTAGACAACTGACTGGCTCGGACGGTGCTCTGATTGTGTGGGTGGGGGAGAG
>WEDG01007788.1:0-10124 GCA_017591395.1 Schistocephalus solidus
AAATGACACCTTCCGAAAAGCCAGCGTGGGGTTCCGCCGTAATGGCAGCACCATAGACATGATCTTCACCGCACGTCAGCTGCAGGAAAAAGTGTCGGCAGATGTGAATCCAATTCTACTCTAAATAATTGGATATGAAAAATGTCCTTGAGATGGTGAATCGCAAAGTACTGTGGAAAATAAGGCAGGAATTCGTCAGTCCCGAGGGATTTTATTTACGTAGTGTGTCAGCTCTACGATGGTATGATGGTGCGCCCCACGGAAACCTGAGATGTCCCAGAAGCACTCACAGTAGCCAACGGGATGAAGCAGGGCCGCGTCCTCGCGTCAGTCTCGTGTGCTCTGTCATTTTAGTGGACGCCTACCGCGACGAACTTTCCGGCATCCGCATCGCCTAGCGGATGGACGACCAACTCTTCAGCGGATGCACATCCAGTCACGTCCACGAACTTCCCTTCTTCGACGATTTCACTCTCGATTTAACGACAGAAGGGGACATTAAAAGCCACATTAACATTTTCGCCACCGTCTGTGACAACTCCAGTCTGATAATTTACAAAGAGAAAACGATGGTCACGCACCAGCCGCCACCCAACACCGCCTCCAACGCACTTTGCATCAACGTCATTGGCCCCCGACTGCAAGCCGTGGACACCTTCATCTATCGGGGTAAAACCCTCTCCCGAAAAATCAAAATCGACGATGAGGTCACCAACGGATCTACAAAGCTGAATTATGTTGAACGGCGTACGAAGCCTTCTCTGCGTCAAAGCTTCTGCAGGCTTTTCCGCGACCAGTGGAAGCCCTTAACTGGTACTCAACTGTCACCTGTGGCTCCTCGAAGCTGGGCTCTGCCCAACGGCCAAACCCCGGTAACCACCTTAACAGGTGGGCTAAACCAGTTTAGGGTATCTTGTTGTCTGTGTCTCCACACCCGGTATGTCTGATCCCTTTTTCTCTGCCCATTCTCCTTCTCTCCTCACCCAACTCTCTTCGCTAGCGATCGAAGAGTGCTACGGCGAGGTCGACATGCAATAGTCGGTGGCCCAGGCCAATCGGGTCGCTCTCTCACTAAATCAGTCCGTGACCCACAGTGGTGTGGATATGAAAATGTCCTTGACATAGTGAATCGCAAAGTACTGTGGAACTATGTTCTTTTCCGGAGGCGAGATTGACAGGACGTGCTGGTAAACAAGGTGATCCGCGATGCCGATGGTTGGACGGATCACTGCCTCGTCATCTCCAAGATGAGACTCAGACTTCAACACCGACGAAGGCCCCAATGTAAGCGACCGCCAGGTAAGTTAAAGACTCTTATGTTAAATGAGCTACCTCACTGTTTTAATTTCAGCAACCAAATAACCCAGAAACTGGAGGACCTGTAGGCTTCAGATAATAAAGCCACCGTGGAGACACGTTGGTGTCCACTGCGAAAGGTCATCCAGTCCGCCGCCTCGAAGTCCTCGGACGCGCCCGCCATCAACACTAGGACGGGTTTGACGACAATGACGCCGACATCAGCAACTTACTCGCGGAGAAGAATGGACTACACAAAACCTACATGGACCTTCGGACTGACGCCACCAAAGCAGCCTTCTTCCGATGGCGCCGCCTTGTACAGCAACGGCTGCAAGACGCCTGGATGATTCGAAAGGCTGATAAAATACAGGGTGTATGCGAACTGCAATGAAATGAAAAACGTTTTCAAAGCCATCAAGGCCATCTTCCGCCCCCAACTCAAAAACGTGGAAACCTTCGCTTATCTAGGAAGCACGCTGTCACGCAACACGAGAATCGATGACAAGGTTGCTCAACGGATCTCCAAAGCCAGTCAGGCCTTCCGGCGGCTGCAGGCCTCCATGTGGAATCGCCATGATATTCACCTGAACACCAAACTGAAGATGTACAAGGCCGTCGTCTTGACGACACTCCTTTACGAAACGGAGACCTGGACCGTCTACTCGAACCAAGCCAGGAAGCTGAATCACTTCCATCTCAGCTGCCTCCACAGAATACTGAAGCTAAGGTGGCAAGACAGGATCCCAGACACGGAGGTCCTGCAGTAAACCAAAATCGTAAGCATCCCCGCCATGCTGAGGCAAGTGCAACTGCGATGGAGCGGCCACCTGGTAAGAATGGACGACGAGTGATTACCCAAACGACTTTTCTACGGAGATGTCGCTACGGGTTCTCGCCGGCAGGAGGTCAAAAACGACGCTACAAGGACACTTTGAAGGAATCGCTGAAACAACTGCAAATCAACCTAGTGACCTTGGAGGACCTCGTCCTGCATAGACCGGCATGGAGAAAATCTGTGAAGACTGGTTCAGCAATCTATGAGGCCAACCAGATCGCCGCCGGCAAGGCCCAAAGAGTGGCACGAAAGTCACCAGCACCCTGGACCTAAACATTCAATGCCCAGGCCATTCCAAAATGCCCGTGCTGTCAACGCACCTAACGTGCGCGGATCGGCCTAGTCGGACATCTTCGGACGCAGTGCACCAACAATCCGACAATTCCAACTTCTACGATTAAGGAGACTATCGGTCGCAGTGGGATACCAGTCTTGTGAACTCCCATTTATCCGATAGAAAGACTGATATCTTCAACGTCTTTTCATGTCCAACGGCTATCCCCGCAACTTCATCGAACTCAGCAGACTGTTCAGGCCTAGCCAAAGGCTGGCAAGTGAACAGCCAAAGATATAGTGAGCGAGCAACAAGAAGACCGAATTTAATCGAGTCTTTGCACTGAAACAAACCGTCAACAGACATAAATTGGTTCCAATTATTGAATCAATTAATTGAATCTTCCGCCCAGTGGCCTTTAATACACTCACAGTTTGACCACTGTCGGAAGAGAAATTTTTTCATTGTGTCTACATTCTGCAAACAGCTGTCTTCAGCCAAAAGGTGGATTAAAAAACGCTTTTCGTCAACAATCCTTCGCCTGAGATCCATCGAGACCCTTATCGTCCGACTAGAAAAATTTCCTTCAAAACGGTTATTCTTTCGCGAAAGACTCCTGCGGAAATCTTGACTTGAGCTACGCAGCCTACTTGCTCAAAATACAGGATCAAACTGTTCGTCGAATAAGCGGAGTGTCATCTATAAAAGGCTGAGTCGATCATTTCTACACTGCTTAATGTTCTGCTTGTCAATTTATCCTAAATAGGCTTAACTGAAAACGTTCATGAGGCCTTTCCTTTTCGCAATATTTGGACAAACTTAACATAAGCATAGCCATTGTCTACAATTGTGCCTCATTACCCTGCAGATTCTTCCTTTTTCGTTAATTCACGGCATGACGGATATGTGCACTGTTACCCAAAATATCGTGTCCAGTGACGGCGTTGTAGGTCTTTGTACAATTTACATCTTTGTATCTTTCTTGATCACCTCAATCTTTATGATCGCTTGTTTTAACGTGCTAAATAAATAAAAACAGCCAGCTTCAACCGGGCATGTTGGACGTCTTCTGTTTTCGCTGCTGCATGTCACCACTGCTATCTTGATTGTAATGATCTCTCTCAATTACTTTCAGTCAATTGCAATGATTGATCTTCATTTCTCGATTGCATTCTACTGATCGCCGTCTCAATTGAACTCCTGACTCTGCTCTTCATCCTTGATGTACAGCTTTCTGGATCTAGCTCAGAGTTCATTACAATCCTCAACAACACTCGCTATCTAGAAGCTGCGTTTCGTGAGTCTGCATTCTAACAATCCTCTGACATTTTCCCGTCCTTTTGTCGTTTGTAGTTTAGACACAATTCTCCACTTAGCGTTAATTTATTTTGTACATCTCGGTTCTTAGCAGTTTCGACCCTCGTCTACACTACAGCGTCGATCTTCAGACCCACGACAACTCAGCCGCGCGCGCTAACCACTCGGCCACCGCATGACGATGACGAGCGTTTTCGCAAACTTTAATTGATTGTATGGGCGTACCACATGCCGACAGAATTTGTAGTGGATGCCAGGGGTTGGCTGGCAAGATCAATTATCTCGAGGAAGAGATTGAGCAGATGAAAATCCTGTTACGGTCTAGGTAAGGCACAGTCGACGATAAGAATGAAGCTATTGGACGGATAACTAGGAGTAGGACAAAAGGAAATCATGTAAAATGTACGCCAGCAACACTTTCCGTAGCTGTTACGGCAGCCCCAGAACAAAACAGTGCAAAACGCAAGACGAAAACAACCAGCGAGATAACTCGAAAAAACAAGAAAAAAATAAATCTGTCAGTAAAAAGGCTGAGAGTAATAGACCAGGGCTTCTGAGACGTATCTCCGAAAAACCCGAACCAGAAACGACGAAGAGCGTGCCGCCTATCACGTTAGACGCCGTGGGCCCTAAAAATATAAACAAATCGCAAAAAAATCCCAGCTTGTTAAACCAAATACGAGTCGCGATATCGATTCACCCACCAAAATTACTGATTACAATGCGCTGCCCTCTGCGCCAGGTGCTTCTACCAAGTCTGGCAAAATAGGCCATGAACAAGCATCTGCTCCGCCATCCCCAGCGAATAGTGTCCGAGCAATACATAATTTAGCCAACGATACCCCGATTGGTGGATGCAAATCAAATTGATCGAGAAAAATGGATCATTATACAGGGACTCCCGGAATCGAGTGCAATCACATCCTCGGAGCGAGTTTCGGATGACCTAGGGCTCTTCCAGGACCTACTTAATATCATTCTGGAACCATCTGAGGCAGTAGAAGTGATCAAAGCCTTCCGCCTTGGGAAACGGACAGAAAACCCACCGGAGTCAACACGCCCTTGACCTCTAAAGTCGTGCTGGTCAGTAGCGAGCAGCCTATGCTCATTGTTTCCCGGCGATTTAGAATAAAAGGCTCCAACCCCGGCGTTTTTTTTCAACGGGACCTCTCACCAGCAGAAAGGCTGAACTAGCGTTTACTAGTTCTAGAACTGAGAAAGCGGTTCAGCGAGGGGGAGCGGAATTTAATTATTTACAACAACCAAGTTCGGCAGCGTCCACCTTTCTTCCATTGGGCAGGTCCGGTACGGATGACCGCGCAGCCGAGGCATTAACTGAAGGCGCGAGCCGCATAGTAACCACATGTCCCTTAAACCGGAAGTTAAAATTCATGTACACCAATGCGCAAAGCATGTTATCAAAGTTTGACGAGATGCAGATCCATGTCTGTGATCTCTCACCAGACGTAATTTCTTTGACAGAAACCTGGTTGTCTAACCACGTGGACGACCGTGAGTTACTTATACCAGGCTACCAGCTATTCAGAAGCGACCGGGAAGGGCGTCAGGGAGGAGGCGTTGTAACCTACGTAAAACACGGACTCCTAGTGTCGGAAAAAACAGAACAGTTTGCATGCAGCTTCGAAGCTATTTGGCTCACTATAAAGGTGCCGAGATCACACAGTCTTGAAGTCCTGACCGTCTACCGACCACCAAGAAGTGACTTCGAGGCTGACGCTCGCCTTTTAGAAGAGCTAGAAAGATTTGCCTCTCGATCCGACGTATTAATAATGGGCGACTTCAATGCACCACTCATTGACTGGAGTTCAGTATATGCACGCGGTCCAGAACTAGTTTTTGACCGACGTTTATTGGACATGACACTGAGGTCATTCCTCACTCAGCACGTCTTATTTCCAACGAGGGTGCAGGAGGGACAGCAGTCAAACTGTTTAGACCTTGTGTTTACGAAATCGCTTGATAGTATTGATGAGGTGCAAAGTCTACCTCCCCTAGGTCGGAGTGACCACGTCATACTTCACTGGGACTACTCAATGTTTTCGGTGCCTAAACAGCCCACCAGATTTAGAAGAAATATTTGGTGTGGTGACTTTGATCAAATGAAGACTCGACTCAACAACATCAACTGGGAATCAGCTCTTTCTGGCAATGTGACAGAGGATTGGGAATGGTTCAGTGAGTTATTGCATACTCTCCTCAGCAACCACTGCCCGATTTCACGTAAGAGACTAGATAAAAGACCCCAGTGGCTGACTCAAACGTTGAAAAAAAGAAGTGAATAAAAAGCGGAGGTTGTGGAAGAAATCACTCGCTGATGAGACTCCTGCGTTCATAAACGCATACAAGGCACAAAGGAACAAAGTTAAACGCTTATCCTCAGGACACGACAAGATTTTGAAAAAGACCTGTTGAACCGTGCAGTAGAAAATCCGAAGTTATTCTACAATTACATTAGAAGGAGCACGCGTAACAAGGACCCAGTTCCCTCACTAAGGACTAGCGAAAACCTAGAGATTAGTGAGGACGGAGCAAAAGCGGAGCACCTTTCCGAATTCTTTAAATCTATCTTTACGAGTGAAAGCGCATTTATTCCTCCCGACTACGACTTAGATGAGGGTCCAACAATAGAGGCTGTATCTTTCGACGAAGCAAATGTTCATAAAGAGTTGTTGGCTCTGAATGAGTCTAAATCACCAGGCTCAGATGATATACCGCCAAAGTTATTAAAGGAACTCGCTGCAGAACTGGCCAAACCGTTGTCAATGCTTTTCCAAACCTCGTTGAAAGCCGGCACGTTACCTGCTGATTGGAAATCTGCACGAATCACACCACTATATAAAGGTGGAAGCAAGGTCTCCGCAAATAATTACAGGCCAATTAGCCTCACCTTGATCTGCTGCAAACTCATGGAAAAAATAATAAAGCGAGAGCTAATGCGCTTCTTAGAGCAGCATAAATTATTATCTGATGCGCAGCATGGATTTCGAAGTAGCAGGTCTTGCGTAACGAACTTGCTCTATTGTTTGGAACATTGGACGCGAGCAGTTGATGAAGGAAATGCGCTGCACGTAGTCTACATTGACTTTAAGAAGGCATTTGATAGTGTCCCTCATCAACGACTCCTTCACAAACTCAACCGAACAGGCATTAGGGGTAATCTCCTCAGATGGATCAAAAGCTTCCTATTTGGCCGCGCTCAAACCGTCCATGTCGGTAACCAGCAGTCGGCGGAGGTTGCGGTTGAAAGTGGAGTTCCCCAGGGCTCCGTTCTTGGCCCTACTCTGTTCATTTTGTGCGTCAACAACTGTATCAATGAATTGGATTGTGATGTCGCCATGTTTGCGGATGATATTAAGCTATGGAGGGTAATCAGAACTGCAGCTGACGTAAAGCATTTGCAAGACAACCTAAACCGACTTCAGCAATGGTCAAAGGACTGGCTTTTGCCGTTCAATGAGAAAAATGCACTATTCTACGAGTCGGTAGAACTAGCACTCCAAACCTCATGGATTACTGCCTGAATGGTATACCATTGCAAGAAGTTGACGCGCAGAAGGACTTGGGAGTGTGGATCTCGAGCTCCCTTAAACCCTCGCTGCATTGTTCAAAGGTAGCCAAGTCTGTGATGTCAGCCCTGTACCTTGTCAAGCGGGCTTTCTCTGCCTTTGATGAAGACTGCTTTGCCAAAGTCTTTTGAACTTTTGTGCGGCCGAAATTGGAGTTCGCTATCCAAGCTAGGAGACCCTGGACCGCGAAAGATCTCAATATCCTCGAAAAGATTCAAAGGCGTGCAACCAAACTTGTGACTGGACAGGGCTCATTACCCTATGAAACCCGATTAGCTAACCTTGATCTATTTCCCTTGAGTTACAGGCAGCTACGAGGTGACCTGATACAACCATTCCGTATCATGTGCGGTCAGGGCTGCTGCCTCGCACCTGGAGACTTCTTCCAGTTAGCAACAACAACGAACTTGAGAGGGCATCCACTCAAACTACGTGTAACTGGGGCCAGACTGGATACACGAAAGTTCTTCTTCTCCAAGAGAGCGGTCGACGCTTGGAATGCTCTGCCTCTAGATGTTGTTATGGCTACTTCCGTTGAGCTTTTTAAGAAAAACACTGGACCAGTATAGCAGTGCCCACTATAATATCCGCAGATCTTCTTAGTCACGTCCCAGTTGAATCACACTCTTATATTACAATACTACTTTTATATTACAGTACCATTTTTATAGCATTTTTATTATCTCAAACTCGTCGCATATGCCTCAATAACGAGAATCTTGTCACCAACACTAGCATGTACTCATGCTACTCGTAATATGCGAGTACACATTTATGTTTACTGTCTTCGATGAGCCAACAGCTGCTTATTTTCCGCACGCTATTATGTAAACCAACTTTTTTACATCTTCATGATGTACCAGAGGCTTTTTAGCCATACTGTAACCAAGAGGGAGTTCAAAGGCGTTTGCCTATCTTTCCCTTAATAAACTTAAACTTAAAATAAACTTAATTGAAAGCGTTTCGGAGGTGGTCTCCCGTCTCCTATGACCACTAGGGATTTGCATGTCCCACCGGCCGGAGTTAACCATTCGATATCTGGTAATGAAACCTAAGGCTCCCCTGCCACGAGGTGAAACAACAAACGTCATCTACCGGGTTCAGTGTAATTTCTGAGGAGTTAACTACATTGGAGAGACCGGAAAATTGCTTAAAACCTGAGTCAGAGAACACATGAGAAGCATGGACCCATTGTCTTTGTGGCAACAAACTGCGAAGACTCTGGACACACTTTCGCCTTCCAGAATGCCGACATTCTAGATCGAGGAAGTGACCACGCGGCAAGGGAAAAAATCGAGGCCTGGTACATGAGAATAAGCCCCATCAATCGTGATGCTTCCCCATCGGGACGCTTCCTACGGCCAGCCAAGCCCTCCAGACGCACCTCAATAAACGACGACATTTCGACCGTCGTAGTCTGACGATGTCCACCGTATGCTCCATGGGAAAGTGAAGCAGGGACGGTGACTTGCGCGTGAATTAGTTTTAAGTGATAGTTGCCTTGCGCTGCAGCTACCACACTCTCTCCTCCTCCCCCACCTGAGCCCGGTGTCAAGACAGAGTTAAGAAGACCGGAGATGGGAGTGGGCGCAGGTGGCTGGCGCGGCCGGAGCCGCCCCTGGGCGTGCCACCACACCTGGCTCGGATCCCACGGAGTGGGAGTGCCATAAAGGCCACAGTAAGAAGGAGACATTGCAGCCTGACTCTCAGTCCGCCAGTCAGCCACTCCACACAAAACACACATTGGGCTGACTACGCGGTTCGAGTTATCCCCTGCAGTTGACAACCTTCCAAGCCGGGGCTTTTAGCGCACAGTGATAGGTTCAAGCACGTCAGATTGTTTATAGTTACGCTGAGCTGTCGACCTCACTCTCTTCCCCGCCCTCATAATCAGACCACTGTCCAAGCCGTCAGTTGTCTGATGCGGAAGCAGGCGCAGCTGCTGGGGACCTCGTCTACGTGTACTACGTACACGACCTGGCTACTCTAAACACAAGCACCAGGATTTCACAAAACAGGGGGTTGAACGGCTTACATCTCACACCTCAATAAACAAAAGAGCCAACACGAACATAGGTCGAACGTGCATCCGAATATCGGTGAGTTCATGGAGGACACGTAGGCAATCACAACACAACCCAGACCTGAAGAAGGAACTGTTATCGCGTCGGCCAGTTCAGTCACTTAACAGGCACGTGCGAAAACACACGGATGTGCAATCGCAACCAAGATTAACAGCCTCCGATGGCAGCTACGGTCGTTAGGGGTACTGACGACTGCTGCCAACATGCAAACGCCGGCCCCCAACTAGATTGAGGACCAGCTATTACCCGCACTCCCCCCGTCCACCCAAGGGGCCTTGTGTACAGGCGAAAGATGATCACTAATGCTGACAGACCGCCCTCCCCATTAAGAAGCATGATGACTGAGGATATCCAACTTCAACCAGTCCCCTCCTCTATGCAAATTCGACAATCTTAGTAATCCCGTATGAAATTTTTATTTTATCATCTATAAATACTACAAGGCGCTTGTTTGGTTTTGAAACGTCAGAACAATATAACCATGCTTCCCGTTATCGCCTTTTCTTCTGAATTATGCCCGGGGATGCCCATTTCGCTTCAGTCGATATTTCTCGGTTAGTTGTCATCATGCTCTTCAGTAGCACACCTGGGATTCGAACCCGCGACCTTGGTATTTGAGTCGAACTCCCAGGCGTGCCACACTTGGGATTGGGTATGACTGGCTGATGACGGCTAATAAGCCAGAAAATGGCCATTCCGGTCTCCCTTTGGTTCCTTTGCTGGTTCCA
>WEDG01007789.1:0-7500 GCA_017591395.1 Schistocephalus solidus
TGCTGTCTCTTGGCTCGAAGACTGTTTACACTTTCCCGCACTCAAATTGTACAGTCCGGCAGGTGGAAGTCTACGGTCCTTGCCAAAAACTATGGTGTTCTTCAAGGTTCCATTCTATCCCTCACCTGTTCGCCCTCCACACTGACGAGTTGAGATCTCCAAATGACTGTCTGTATGTACAATATGCTGAGGATATGATTATTGGCCATTCTCTTAAAAATCAAAATAATTTCCAGTCTCCTAAGGATGGCCTGGGCCATGTCTCAGCATGGTCGTCAGATAATGGTCTTTAACTTAATCATTAGAAATATGTCCAATGTGTTTTGTACCCGTGACCCTTTCATAGTCCTTCCCAACGAGGTATCCTCTGTCCGGTACCTTGGCCATTCTCTGATATCCCATCGTTTATTCTCCCTACATATTTATACTCTTTACGTTCCTATCACAAACTTCAATCCCATATCTGACGATTTATAGATGCCTGTATTCCTCCACTCATCCTATATTCTTCTCCCGTGATCTTTCCATCTTCTCTTAAAAAGGATTTGCTGATTTTAAAACGTATCCTCTGAATGCTCTCTTCTGCTGCCGGTGTTTCTTATACTGCTTTAGTGGATACTATAATAAAAAGACACTCAGCAACTGTCAAGTAATTCTCTGAGGCATGAAACTGCGGATACCGCTAATTATCGCAGCAATCATCGGGCTGCGACGCAAACCCGGGCTGAAGAGAGAAGTTTTTACACCCACAGGCGAGACTAACGACCTGCGTGTCAGGCCCAATGTGCATCAATCTGCTCCACACAGTAAAAGCTCTGCTAAAATCCCCACAGTCTCGGAAGTTGGGTGGCGAGATGTTAAAACTTGGCAAGTTGGAACAAAAATGTACTATTCTCTTCTTCAGCTATGACTGGCTATGATCGGGTTGAATTCTGCAGCGTTTTAACTTTGTTGCTTTTCAGAAGAGAGTTTATTGCTCGTTTTTCTCAAGCAATTTAAAAAATGCTAATTACACTGTTTGCCTACATTCCAAATTGTGAAATTCCAGTCAGCATTCAATCAAACCATATTAATTTTTCATTTGACCCAATTGTGGAAAGCTCAGTGGCTTAGATTCAGGATTCCAACGCATGACAACAACGACCAAGGCTAGAGTACAGCCAATTCTGAGGCCTTGACTGAAAGGCGTAATTTTTTACAGATAGTTCAAACGAATAATTGATATCTGCAAAAATACCCATAAATTTAGTTTTTTCGGTTAAATTACAAAAAAAACATATAGATGCTTATTATAAAACCATACACAAAGCTGAAAAATACCAGAGAGCCCTCTCTGCTAACCTTACAGTGGGTGACTTGCCACTGGAGTTTGTACTTGATACAATATTTATGGCCGTTCCTCGTTTTTTTTCTGTCTGCGAGAGACTTATACATCCATGGGACTTTAAATTAATTTTAAAGGAGATTCGTACCGTTCATGTTCATTGCGTTCGAGTATGGCGCAGAAAGTGCACACACTGGGTCTAGCAGAGGGGTCATAAGCACTTCATCGAACCGAAGTTCATCAGTGCCTCACCACCTGTCTTTCTCTGTCGATGCAGATCGGGTATTTATTCAAACAGGAATAGGCGCACACCGATCTTGTGTTCGTGACGTTTGCCACACATATGGAGTTTTTTTGCCTCGGAAAGCCACTAGATTGGTGTGCGCCTATTCCTGTTTGAAAAAATATATATATAACACTGCTCGTGGCACAGTGGGTGGAGCGTAGGACTTCTGCCCAACAGGGTCGCTAGTTCAAGCCTCGGCACCGCAGTGAACGGGGTTGGGTATAGCTGACTGATGACGGCTAATAAGTCAGAAATGGCCATTCCATTCTCCTTGTATTTGTCGGTAGTATATGTATATATGTATATATATATTTACTATATATATATATATATCGAGTAAAATAATTTCGGAAATTATTAAGTGCAGGACATGGAGTCAGGTGATTCGGACATGACCTTTTAGGGTCAGACCCGAAATTTCAATATATATTTATATATAGGACTCTAACGTGAATTGCCGATGAAAAACAAACGCCAAACTGATTGCTTTGCATAGAGGTTAATATTTATGTGAAATTATTCCCAGGCGAAGGGAACACTAGGATAAAATATCTAAGGCCTCCTTCAATGTAAAGGAAATTATTATTTTAAGGGAATGGTGCTGTGTTCTAATTCTCCTTCTCAACTAATACTTATGATGCGTGCCTCCTAAAGCTCTCGACGTTACTTTGGCCGCCTACTTTGAAGTTCATCCTTGGAGCAAGAGATGCACTACAACAAGTGTGGTGTTCTTTAAGATGCAATCTTATCCCTCACGTCTTCGGCCTTCCTACTGAAAATTTGAAATCGCCGAGCGACTGTCTGTAAATAAAAGGTGCTGTCGACGTGATTATTGGCCATCCTCTTAAAAATCAGACACCTCCAGTTTCTGAAGGATAGCCTGGTCCACGTCTCGATATGGTTGTTGGATAACCGTCTTCTCCTAAACAATCAGAAATCAATCCTTTGACTTTTTTGACTGCGACAGTCACTCAGTTCTGAATCCTTGAGCACTCTTCCCAAAAAGCTATTCTCTTTCTTGGACCTTGGGGCTACTCTGGCATCTAATCTTTCATTCTACCTTCACATTGATACTCGTTTTACTTAAATTCGTAAACTGCTTTACTATATACATCGTTACCGTTCCTATCACACACGCCATGCCCTAATTTGAAGATTTATAGATGGCTGCATGCCCCATTTCATTGTCGATTATTATCTTATTTTTTACCCTTTTGATTTTAAAACGTATCCTCAGAAGGCTGCTTGCTGATGAAATTCTGGATGACGGTGTCAATTGCCTTCGTTCGGATCTAATCGCTAGGAAGTCTTCCTGTCCCATGCGCCACAGCTTCCAATCTATCTCTTGACGTACACCGGCATTTCAGCGTTCCTTATTGACATTTCTGGCACGATAAATTGCGCGTAAAGAGACAGAAATACAGCAACTGAGAGTCATGTCTGCTGAAAATGTTGAATAATACTTTCAAAATACAGCTTTCTCCAACCTCCTATCTCTCTCAAGCCATGAAAACGCAAAATAAATGTTTCAAGTACTACCTCGTTGAACAGAAAAAAACAGGCTTTGTAAGAAAGGTGAAAACGTCGAAAATGCGGCAATTTCGTGAAATGTGTGTGAACTCAAGTATTAGAAGACCTATTACTTGCTCATGTAAATGATTGATGAAGTGAGGCACAACAACGTTTTATAACCCTTCAGGTTCCTTTTCTCTCCTTTAAAAAGCAAAAAACGCAAACCGAGGCTAAAACGCCAAGTAACACAAGAAATCTCGCAAACCTAGGTTAACCTAGATCTGTGCTTCAGCTTTCTAAACATTTTAACTTTTTAAACATATTCTACATGCAAAAAGAAAGTTTATGGGAGTGGGTCCGAAAAGAAAGTAAAATGCACAATTTTTAATTTGCTTAAAAATGGAAAACCTCAAGTTCAGACATCAATTTTCACGAGGTAAGTCACATACTGTGCGTACCATCATTAGCCAATCAGAATATGACTTCAGAACTGTACGGTCTGCAACCTAAATTCTGATTCAGCGGACTGCCATGAACACCCTTTCTACGAGAACAAATGCATATTGCTATTATTTAATTGATAAATTCATGTTTTAACAACACAGACAAATAAGAAATAATTAGTAGTGGTCGCGTTGGGAATAGACTATTTGTCTAGCTTTGGAGACTGAACCTACATACCGGTTTTTTGAAATTCGGAGATTGCGGATGATCACTGGTTTCACTCAACTTACTATCACTTTCTTCTGTGGTAGTTGAAGAAAGGATACAAGTCAGCATATCCGGAAAGTAGGAATTTTCGAAACAAGGCATACCAAATTGATTATATTCTGTCACTATTGGGGAACATTACCTTGAAGGAAACTTTTGTTTCGTTGCTGTTGATCGAATTTCTTCTGAAGATGTTGCAAAATTAATTGATTCAACGTTTTATATGCTTGATTCGTTTTCATACTAGAATGCAAACTGGTTAAGTGGACTCCTTTTCACAGCTTTTCTTCAATCACCACGATCAGAAGTTGTAATTTTAACATTCTCTGAACAATATTTGACTAAAGGCAACGAGGGTACGCAATCGCAATCAGTCAGCTCAGAAAAACGAGGGCTGCAACTAAAATCAACTTTCACTGACAAAGCTTTAAACAGGCTCATCTCTTTTGAGAACGAATAACTGAAATTTTCAATTTGTCAGATAAATATTGCCGGCAAAGACAAGGGAGATTGGAATGGCCATTTCTGGCCTATTAGCCTTCGTCACACAGTCCTACTCAATCCCAAGAGTGGACCACCCGGGATCGAACCCGCAACCCTTCACTTTGTCGGTAATATTCATCTGCCTATTCTACTACTAGTCGCTGTGCGGATGCTGGCGGGGCTCAAGAGGGAGCCGCAAGACCGAGAGGAATGAGTGAGTTCTGGTAGTGATCGATGAGCATTCATCAGCGAATGTAAGTTAATATTCTCGATCTAAACCGGATGGACAACAAGCCCGTGGTTCAATGGTAAGAGCTTTGGACGTCAGAGCAATGGATCGCGGGTTCGATCCTTGGGCTTTTGCACCACCTGGGATTGCGTAGGACTGCCTGGCGGCGGCTAATAAGTCAGAAATGATAATTCCAGTCTCCCTTGTCTTCGCCGGCAATATTCGTCTGCCTATTCTTCTACTAGCCGCTGCGCGGCTGCTGGCGGGGCTCGAAAGTGAGCCTCAAGACAGAGCGGAACGAGGGAGTTCCGGCAGCGATTGGTGATTGGTTATCAATAAATGCAACATTCATTTGTCATTATCAAAAATGCAACTCCATTTTCTCCAAGAATCATGTAACCTACTGCCTCATAAACATTATATTATATTTTCGAAAGAAATAATTGGTGGTCACTAGACCAGTTTTAACTTTCTTCCTGTTTTTATCATTTCGCACTGCAAGAAAGGCAACCGTCAAAAGTTAACTGCGCTTGCAAAGTTTCAAATTCCCAAACAGTTTGGAACCTGACCAACCATCGTAATTACTTCAATTTTGAAACTAAAAGCTGCATATTTTCCATGCGAAGAAATTCACACAATTCTAGAGGTGCTGTGTTTTCTTATTAAAATCGCGCTTTGGATATCGACTACGTTGTATGCTTTATACAGCACAGTAATAAACAAACAAGCACAAAAGATGTCGATTCTTCAAGGACGCACTTCACTACAACATGAATGCATGAAAGGATATTTTAGTGCCCACCTTCTATGTGATATTCTTAAACTCAGTGATGCCTAGCAGAAAAATGAAAGAAACGTTTCTCACTACTTGAACAGTCATTTTAGTAGATGTGAGTTTTTGCAAGCGACTAGAAAGACACGCATTCAAGAGGCAGCATATTAATGTGACTGATATAACTTGGGACTACACTCCAGGAGACGCAATATTATATTATGTAAGCAACTGCGCGCATTCACACACCAGTAGGAATGGGAATAGAGAGAGAGAGGTTGATGGCTCAGAGAATGATCCTCACATCAAATAATCTGATGCACTTGAAGCTATCATGGTACGCTAAAATCCGTGGCTTGGAAGGTTGCAAACTGACGGCATATGTCGGACCGCAGAGTCAGTTGAGTGCGGCCGTTAGTACATAATGGACGAATGGCGGTCTGAGAGTCAGTCTGCAATGGCCCATACTTAATGTGGACTTTATGGCACTCCCACTCAGTCGGGATGCAAGCCGCCATTCTCTTGTGTTGTTGCGTTCGTTTTTGGTGTAGAACCGCAGTGTGTGGGCCTGTGCCCTCGCCCATATCCAGTATTCTTGACTCTGTGTTGACATCGGGTGCAGTTGGAGGAGTGGAACAGTGAGTGAGGCAGATGCAGTGCAAATATATTTCTTAAATAGCCGATTGGTGAATTGACAGACAGACTGCAATGGCTCCTTCTTCTTGTGGCGCTCCCCCGCCGTAGGATCCGAGCCAGGTGTGGCGGCACGCCTAGTGGCAGCTCCGGCTACGTCCGTCAATTGTGCCACCTTGACTTGGTGATGACAACTGGTCCAGACGGGGGAGGCAGAAAGAGTGCGTTAGACGCAGTGCAAGTCTACTCTCTCATCTATGATTCACACACAAGTCGCCTTCGCTGTGCCACCCTGCTGAGGGCTGTTAGTAAATAGCGCTCTGGGAAACAATCATAACGTCGAGGAAGCTTACTCGATTCCTGGAGGCCTCCCTCACCTCTGCTGGACGACGCGAATTCCTCTTTCCCACCGTGCCTACCTTTTCAGGCTGACAGATTGTCGCAGGGGAGGCGTGGGCTGGTGTCACATTATAACGTCCATGTTATCTCTGACGATATGAGGTTGATTTGTATCTTCGATATTCAAGCCGGACTCAGGACCAGTTTCCTACCAGCAGGGCATTAACCAGGTTCTGTAAGAGATTCATCCGTTTCGGACTTGTTTTGTTTCTGAATGTCACTCATAATACCGTGTATAACAATTGTTAACGTAGAAATTAACACTTAATTTTATCTAGTGTAACAGAGTCAAGAAAGCATAGAAAAATAAAAGATAGGTAATAACGCAAGATGAGACAAAAAGAGAGTGAAGTCGATTAATGGGGCAATGAGACGTGGTCAAAAAAGAAGTCAACCGAGAGGTTATATTCGGTGGTAGGACGAAATTTGATGACCAAGATGGCACGGAAAAAGAAAAACGAAAGTGAAAGTAATTCATGTTTTTGTCGTGTCCGTTGTAGCATTGCTGCAACCATAGTCTGTGTATGCGAAGTGAATCCGTCTGTTCCACTTAACTAGGCCACATTCCTTTCCAGGTCGTTAGGGCTTCTCCAGCGGAAAATTTTGAATTCGAGCTCGAGACAGACGTCTGAACTGAACTGCTAAGCACTGCTTCCAGACGATATGCTAAAGTGTATATTAATTCAGATTCAGCGACGATACCTTCATAGACCTTCAAGAAGCTGACGTCGGCGAACGTACGCTTTTGATTATTCATCGTCGGGTAGAGCAGCAAGAGTGCAAACAACAAATAAACAGTAAGTGTTGGGAGAAGGGTCTGGGGCGTTTAAACGTCTAGTTCTGTTGGGGATGTTGGCGGGGGATTTGGCGAAGAAAGGTGGATGGGGAAGGAGGCGTCTAAAAATTAGCTCACGGGTCCCGGTGGGGCCTCGGAGCTCAATTGGCTCGAGCGTTGGCTGTACTAAAGCCTTCCCCTTGCTGGCATTGGTTCGAATCCCACCGAAGCTGCCGAGTGTGTCAAATTAATTATTCAAATCTGTCAAAATCCCTTAAGAATTAGCTAAGTCCCTGTCAGTCGCTGTACTGCTACGTGGTGGGTATGAACACGCAAGCTGGTTTAATGTTCGGCCAAGGGAGCCTTAGGGCCTGTA
>WEDG01007789.1:12500-103110 GCA_017591395.1 Schistocephalus solidus
CATTTTTAATTAGAAACAGTTTTCAAATCGAAAAGCAGACTTCTTCAAGGAAACTTTTTACAGAAGGCGTAATTGACTGTTATGTGAATACGAGACCAAATGTTCTTGGAATTTTCTGTAAAGTTTATCTGAATTTTGAAGGAATCAAAAATCCCTGGGAAAGTGCCATACTAGATATGTAATAATTTTTATAGCGGGCATTATGTTAACTTCAATATCTGCGGATTAGGCTGCCGAAGGATAAATATCACAATCCAACTTCAGTAAAATTTCTAATAAAAATCAAATTTGAGAGTCTTGGTTAGTGTTTCATGGGATGATGCGTCTACTGTAACAGTAAAACATTCACCAGTCTCCCAAGTCATAATGAGCGATGTTTATTAAAGACAACCAGCACCCTTGTCTAGGTTTCAGTCCCTTTGATCGATCCTTCACTGGTTCGCCCTGTAGATCAAACGTCTTATTTCTGGAGCAAGCAAACCACTTTTGCAAGCTCTTTCAGTCACAACATCAAGTCTGCAAGTGTTCTGATTGCATTTCCCACCCCAAAAGCATTGAAACCTTTATGAGAGATAAGGCAACACGCGTTTATTCTAGTTTCCAAGAGACTTTTCAGAAGTGGTTGGATTTGGAAGAAAGAATGAAATCAAATTCCATAAGACATAGAATCGGAGTAAATAATATAATCAAGAAGATATCATCAATCAGTATGACAGTTTGACCAACGTTTCGGCCATTGTCCCCCGTATACTCCAAAACAGGGTGAGAGCTTGGACGGTGACTTGTGTTTAAGTTAATTTATAGGGATAGTCGACTTTCACGACATCTATCGCACACACTCCTTCCTCATGCACCTGGGTTGGGCGTTATGCCATAGTCAAGAAGACCGGAAATGGGAGACGTTGCATTTGGATGGTGCGGTGTAAACCGGCATCTAACCGTGCCATCACAAGCCCTGGCCTATTCACGAATACAATGACTTCATGAAGAATTGCCAGGGTTTATAAGTGTCTAATGGTTAAGAATCATCATTCCTACGCCAGCGGCCTGGTGAGGTCTGCTGTTTGAGGTCACTGGGACTGGAGGCAGGGGTAGGTAGGGTAGGTAGGGTAGGTTGTGAGCAATGCTCGGAGGTATATTATGAATATATATATATATATATATATATATATATATATATTATATTATATATATAGGTATTTTATGAATATTACCATCCAGTACGCGGTGTAAACGACTGTAATCAGGGGGGCGGGAACAGCGTATGGACACCACCTGAAGTGGTTGGCGGCCACGTTAGAGACAGCACCTGTACGAGCGTCTTCTGACCGCATTGGCGTATGCCTTTAGTAAAGTTGGTTGGGGTCCGGTAGACAACCTGAAAGGCTTCTTTGGGATCAACGTGGTGGTAAGCATCAACTAGATGTGCAAGAATAGAACTCGAGGTCGACTCTCCGGCCTGAGAAGTGGACCGACTTATGTCGTCGCTTGACATCCTTCCAAGCTGCGGATTTCAGTGCACCGGGATAGCTTCAAGTCCGTCAGCTTTTCTATAATGAGGAATATGCGCTAAGTGCCTTTGGGATGCGGTCCCCAGAATGGCCGTCATCCATACCAAATTCCATGGGTGGATCATCTGAGATTCGAACCCACAACCTTTGGTCATTGAGTGTAATACCCTAAAGTGAGCTCCAAGGCACAACGGAACATGCAAGTTCCTTAAGCAGATCAGTGAACGCCTATTATCATATATCATATTCCCGATCACTAGCGACATAAAACATTGCATTAAACTACTACTGCTGCTAGCTTTTACGAAGGAAAGACATTTTCTGAATGCATAGTCCCTACGGAGGGCTATAAGAAATATCACGTTCGCTCATTCCTCCCAGGACATAGAACTAAGAAGCTAAAAGTATAGCAAATATAAAGATAAATACGTACTCTTCAAGCCCAAATGTCTGCTTAAGCACTTCATATGCATAACAGAAATCGTGTTCAGTGGATAGAACCGAATTCTAGTCCGTTACCAAAGCCTTTTTCAGTTTAAGAAAGTGCCTAAAACGTTGTCCCCTACTTCAAGAGATTTAACTGTCAGTTTTTTAAAGCTGAACTTTTGGCGCTATTTGTAGGTGTTAACGCACTGAAGAAAGTTTATTTAAGGTTTGTGATTTATGAAAAAAGCCTTCGTAAAGTCCCCAGTCAATAATCATTTCGTAAATTTCGACTCTATAGCGCCTAAGTACTGCACTGCCAAAATGCACCTGATGGTGTTGGACCCGGGAAGAACGTTGTAAGGACACGCCAGCTTTAGAAACCGGTAAAAAACCGGTTAAAAACCCGTAAAAACCCCCTGTGAAACTGTCTTTCCTTGCGGTCGCTATGGGATAGTTTGCAGTCTCGACAGCCACATTTCACCCGTCGTTGCAGACAAGGTCCACCGTGTTCCTCACACCAGGCTGCTCGTGGGGAAGGTGACTTACGCGTGAATTAGTTGACAGTATTAGTAGACTTGCGCCGTATCTACTGCACTCTCTCCATCTTCTCCCACTCAAGTTATGGATTCGCATATCGTTCCCTGATCTGCTGCCCATGTTTGAACAATGCATCTACCACGTAGCTCTTTGTCTGACGTATAAGTGGTCGTGGACGACACAGCGGCAATACCTTCAAGTGTGGTCGGCCGTCAATTCGGTAAATTGGTTATCTGTAAAGAAAAATCTCTAATTTGTTTTTCGAGATCGCGCGCTTTGGACCAACCAACAAGGCCTAACTGGCCACTTGGCACAAGCTCAGAACTTTAAATCGGTCTGACTTCTTTCCAAAGTATTTTTTACTCATTTGTGTAGATTTTGGAGAACTATCAGCCAACACAGTCGAGCACAGATTCACTTACTTTTAAAAAATGATTATAAATGGATTAATAATTTTCAAACCCAGTCTATGTAAAACGATATTATTTTCCAGTCGGGGGGATGCAAAAGTAGACTGATGCACCACAATATGTCATGACTACACAACAACAACAAAAACAACAACACAACAACGAGAACCGTCCTATTGTGTTGTGCAGACCACATCATCAGTCGAGCTTGCTAGGTTGATGGGTACTGTGAGGGCGGATCTACACGCGAGTTTCGGAGACCGCCTTCTCTGCAGCGCCCAAACTTCCTCGATATCGAACACCATGCGAACGCTAGTAAGAACCCTTCACGTGACCAACCACCAAGGAGCGTCGCCCCGGTGGCACTTACGGTAGGATTTACATGCATGGCCACCTAAAAAGGATGCGGGAACCGGAACCACCCCGCTCATTTAAAATGGGTAGCCTTGCGATCGATTTTAGGAAGGGTTTAAGTCTCCATGTCTTAACCCTTACAGGAACCTCAACATGAGCTAAATTGAAGCCTTTATCTTACTTTTTGTATGAGTCTAAACCTACCGCACTTTCCTAGCGATGTTGGAGGTTCAACCACCCAAACCGACGATGTGCATGCAAAATAAACGGAACAGCTCTTGCACCCAGAAATGATCCTGCATGTTGCAGTTGTTAGTTTAGCTTTAGGGTTTCAGGGTTGGGATGTTAAGGCCTGGTTCAAGGTTTGCGGTCATGCGGATGTTTTCCACAGAGACTTACAGTTTAAGTTTTAGGGCTGTATATTAGAAGCAGGGCCGCGGTTGACGTTAGGGCTGTAGATAACTTCAGTTTTAATGCATTTTTCGTGTTTGAATTTATAACAGGCATAGACAGCAGGATTTATTGGTTCCAACCAATTTTCGTGACGGCTTATAAATTAAAAACCGTCTTTGCATAACATCGACAACATCTAAAAGCAGACAGCAGTTTGAATTTGCACAGAATGCCAAGGCATAACAGCAAAGGTCGGGTGGACTGTAAAGAATGACAGGATGGAAGAAGTTACTGTAAAACATCATATATGGACGTAAAAGTGGGGAGTTATAACACAAATCACAGTAATAAGTACATTAAGGTGTAAAGAGATGATCACGTGGTCTTACTGTTTGCAAAGGTCGGGTTTCTCCCACCGTATATAGGCTGCTTTCAAGTAGCGCAAGTTCCGAGTTGTTCGTGGCCAAACAAGTATTCGGAAAGCTGTTTGGAGGTCAACAGAGTGACCGCTGTCCAGCAGACGGATGGTAATCCAAGACCGTGGCATTTTATTTTCATCTCTGAAAAGCCAGTTAGGCGAATGCTCAGAGGCCCTTTCCATTCTGCGAGCGTGCATGTTTAGCTTTCCGTGAAATTTTAATTGGTAAAGAACGGTTTAATTTAAATTGGTCGTTCAGTTCATTTCAGTCGTCGATAGTCGCCTTAGTAACGACGGTGAAATGCGGAAATTAAGTAGAAAGGTAGGTCCTACCCAGCTTTTAATGAATACTACACAGAAACCGCCCTTAGTTGACTATACTAAGTGATGCCTCCAAAAATTTCCAGGGTAATTCTTTTTATGCAATCTGCGTAGTCAGACTGGCCCCGCCCATGTTTAGTTTGATGGCATCCGAGCAGTTTTCAAATCCACCACGTTAGAGCCAGCCTTCATTTTGTCAATGCTTTACACCACGGTGAGGACCTTGAGAATCGGCCGCTATTTTGGTTCGTAATGACACGCCTGTCTGCTTAGTCTGCGGGATGGGGCAGCCATAAGGCAAGTGTCTTACACCAGTACAAGTTATCACGTCGACTCATCGGGTCGCTGTAGCATGAAGATCAAATAGGCCACAAAATACCCCAGAAAATAGTACTTTTTCCATCTGTCATGTTTGGACAAGTTGCAAGAAGGCACAGCTGGATGTCCACATCAACTTAGCTGGGAACTCACGTTTTGCCCGACCGCAGCAAAAGCATATATTTTAAATGTGTCATGTTGCTAAATGCTGCAGGATTCACCACTTATTACCGATGTTATTTTTAACATCACGTGCCTACAACCTACGTATAGTAATGTTATTTTGAATTTGTATCCTTCTGCGGACTCAATTCAGACACAGACACCTTCCTCTAGGCTGCGTAAATGTAGGTATTTGTACAATTTACATTGTTCTTGTTCACCTGAACCTTAATATACGCTTGTTTTACTGGGCCAAAAATAAAATACACACAGCTCAAATTCAACCTGCATGTAGGACGTCTCCTGTTTTCGCTGCTGCATGTTACCAGTACTCCCTTAATTGTACTGATCTGTCTTAATTAATTGCAGTCAATTGCAACGACCGGTCTTCATTCCTCGATTGCATTTCATCAGACTTCATCTCAATTGAACTCCTGACTCTCCTCATCGTGCTTGGTGCATATCTTTCTGGATCTAATGCAGAGCTCATTACAATCCTCAACAAAACTTACTATCTAAGAAGGCAACGCTTTTTTGAGTCTGAATTCTAGCAATCCTCTGTCGTTTTTTTACCGTCATTTTGTTGTTTGTAGTTAAGACACACAATTCGTCACTTAGCTTTATTTTTTTTACACCTTAGTTCTTAGCAGTTTCGACCCTTGTCTACACTACAAAAGATAGCGTAGGTTACATGAAGGGAGCTTGAGGACTGATCCTTACCAGTCTTTCCAATTGTAGTACGGAATGCAGGCATTTCGCTTTGTCTAAAAGATTCGGTCTGAAGGTTTAACAGAAAAACGGGGAACAGAGACGATCGTTCCTAATTGCTCACGTCTCCCCTCCCAAGGGGGGCTACTGAAGTAACGGCAGAGAGGAATAGAGAGAGAGAGAGAGAGAGAGAGAGAGAGAGAGAGAGAGAGAGAGGACGTGGTTGTAAGGCACTTACCGATCGCGTTACGAGGCAAACTCGTCACGTTGTGCCTACGGGCTCACTATCAAACCACGCTTGCCTTCACACACTGGCTAGTATCATAGACCGAATTGCATGACCCAATGAAGATTGAATAGCGATTTCAGGCTTATTAGCCTTCATTAGGCAGCGATTGAGTGGGAAGAGCATCTAGCTTGGATCTAGAACCCAGCTGGTTATTTCAAAGAACCAGACAAACAGTTCACTTATCGTCACGTGCTAATAAACGGAGATTGGAAGGTTGTCGTCTGATGGGATAACTCAATTTGACAAGAATAGAGACGGCTTACTCTTATTGTACTATTTATGGCACTAAAAAATTACGCGAGATCCAACTAAATATCGAGTGAAGCCTAGTGTGTTCATGTGACGAGATTGTAGAACAAATAAAAGGCTTAGAGCATCTACGTATGTCCGCCAATCATTGTGTTCACAACCACAACATTATCGTGCCCTTGGAACGCGCTAACGTTTGGAGGGGCGATTAATTAGATGCAGAACAAGTCCGTTTGATCATAAAAAATTCATTATAAATAATGGGCTGCATCTACTGCACTGTGGCCATGCTGGACTTCGTAGATTGTGATGATGTCTCCATAATATGGTAAATGCTAGAGAAAACGATCGCTGGGGGCAGCTGAAGTCTAGATTGATCCAAGATCTCGAAGAGAAACGACTTGAGCTAGCCTTACAGCAAATCACATATTGGCTTTAGGATCTTATCAGAGTGAAAAATGTGAATTTTAGAACGATCCTACTTCAGTGCATATCAAGAAATCAAAGGCGAGTGTTCGCGGGTGACTGTAAGTGAGATAAAAAAAAAAGGTTGATAGTAGGGACCTATTTAGAGGTTACTGCTTTGGAAAGCGAGAACTGATGACCACTATCCAGGAATCACTTGCGTAGCAAAATCAACAAGTACTTAAACTTACCTCCCTACTCAAAATCCCTTATTTTCAAATGCTATGACCATATTTGCCCTCCATACCTTTTTCGGTTGCTACGTTTCGGTAGAGAACTGAACTAAACAGTCAGTATCGGATCAAATGAGTTGCCACCCGAAAGGGTAATCACGAAATCACAATTTGATATATTCCTGATAGAACAATTTGGTGAGGCCCGTGTGGACGGGCTTTGAACGACAGTTTACCCAGGAGAGATAGGCAATGGCCATGCAGCATCAGAGCCTGACCAGACTGTGGGTTGATCTTGATGGATGGACTATCACCGATTGGTTACAGGACTGAATTGTCCTGTTCTGCCTCGGGCTCAATCTCGAGCCCCAGCAGTTGCACAGCGACTAGCATTGTAGGCAGAAGATCATAACCGACAAAGACAAAGGAGACTGGAATGGCCATTTCTGACTTATGAGCCGTATATAGCCAGCCATACTCAACCCCAGGTGGTACATCACCCGGGGTTCAAACCCGTGACCCGTTGAGTAGAAGTCCAATGCTCTAAACATTGAGCCAAGGGCTCGTCGTCTTGCCCATTCCAATAGGGACACTCACTGATTGGTTAGCGTTAGACTTCTGATCAACGGGTCACGGGATCCATCCTCGGGTGGTTTTAAAACCTGGGGTTAAGTATGACTGACTGACGATGGCTAATAAAAGCCAGAAATAGTCATTCCAGTCTCCCTTGACTCTGTTGGCAATAGTCCTCTGTCTATTCTAGTGCTAGCTGAGATGCGGCTGATAGCGGGGTTTGAGAGTTAGCCTCAAGGCAGAGTGGAACGAGTAAGTGCCGTTAGCCATCGGTGAGCGTTCATCAATGTATACAAGTCAATATTCCCGAAATAAACCGGCAAGACAACGAATCCGTAGCTTAATGCTTAAAGTATCGAAGTTCTGATCAACGGGCAGCGGGTTCGATCCTCGGGCGGTGCACCACTTGGGGTTTGGGTATGACTGGCTGATGACGTCTAATAAGCCAGAAATGGTCATTCCAGTCTCCCTTGTCTCTACATGCTAGAAGCCGAACCTGGCGTGGGAGTTGCAGCCTCGGTCTAGGTGGCATACTTTGCAAATGGTTTTCTGGTGACCCCACTTTCCAGCAGCCGGTCGGGTAAAATTGGGCTAGATGGGACATTTGTGAGACCGAAGAGGCTAAGGAGACAGAGGAGGCTAAATACACGCAAAAGGTCGCGAGGGTTAATGAGGGAGCCGATTGACGCTCACCCCCAACTGACAGCCACCGTAGCGAGGTGACTGTGATGCTCTCATGATTCTGCTAGCCTCCTACGTTGTCTGATTTCAACCAGCATTTTTTATTGTCGCGGTACGTGGATAGGTGGATGATAAAATGGGGTCTGTAGGATCACTGAGACAAACCATCACACAGGCCAATGCTGTTACCTTGATATCTACTATTGACTGCATGTTGGCAGTTTAATGAGTATTACGCAGTTATAAATCTGTTCCTAATAGATTTTGACCCAAATATTCATATGAACTCTCAGTCTACGTCTATAAACCTTAAAATAAACTGATTTACTCCAAGCTGGTGAGTAAGTTCTGAAGAAATCAAAAAAACAGCAATTGCTTAAATGGAGTATTTACCAGAAAGCATGCAAGGAACGCCGGGGACCCACCAATGAGCCATACCCTTCGCAGCTGCATCAAGCACGCATGTATGGGCTTCTACCTGTGCTCTCATTCTGGTATCACCTGTAACCCCTAAAGATTTCTGTCCATGAAAATCTTTCCATGACTGCCGAATTAGTCTGGAACCCGCCGAAGTTGGGTCGTTGGTATGACCTACCTGACTGAATTCAACTAGGTAAAAGGTAGGAGCATGTGCTTTTAGCTTTTGTTACTTGCGTGCGCAAGAACTGCCCGAAATATAAGTGTATTCGCGCCAGCGAAAATCGGGTTACGTTGATGGCTAGAATGACTGTAAAATTTAGATTAAAGTTAATTTAGGTTTATGGGGTAGTAGTTACTGTAGCATTAAGGTTTAGAGTAGGATTGGGAGTAAAATTAGGGCTCGTGTTTAGGTTTATTCTAGGGCTAGTGTAAGGGTGAGGATACGGGAATAGTGTCCTTCCTAGAATTATGCAGAGCATCACCTATGTTACTTGGGTCGGGCGTTCATACTCCTGTGTCCTGCTTAGGTGGCCATACAAGCAATCATTATCGTTGTGTTCTTGACGCAAGGCAGCCTTTTTACGCCATTTAACTTTTTAAACACAATTTACTTGGAAGGGTTAATGCTCAAAAGTTTACGTTACGATAAACTAGATTTTGTGCCTCAAGTAGAACAGTAAGGTGGTAGTGGTATTAGCGATCACATGTCAACGTCTAGTTTTAAACAAAGACAGACTTTTTCTCACCCTTCAAACGACAAATTTAAATATAAGTGGCCGACATAGGAAAGTTCGAACAAAGAAACGATTTTTTTGATGCTAAGGTCCTTTCTGATGACACATACCATATGTTCAGTGCCCCCGACGTGAATGCGTCTGTTCTTCGCATTCTTCTTTGTCTCTTTCCGTCATTAGCGTGTTTGTTCGATGATGCCGGTGAGACAGTAGGTAACTACACAAAGCATCCGGTTCGCTGCTTCGCCACCATTCGCAAAATATACACTAGCTAGGCGATGCTAATCATTAAACGTGATGGCGTTACTGTATTTGAGTTCTGCGAGGCACCTCAAAAGATGTGCATTACTTTCAGTTTAACATATTACGAAAGAAAGCGTTTTACATGAAGAATATTTTTTACAGTTATTTTACTGAAATAAGGGGCTTCAGTTTGTATGCTTTAACTAACAGTGCCTTCTTTTCAATAGTTTTTTTTCTATGATATCAAACGCTCTAGACCACATCGGTGCATTTATGCGCGTTAATTCAGTCGAGGGCATTGATCTTAATTGGAAATGTTTGTCAAAATACCGGTCACCAACTGGCACGTTACGCTTTAACACCACATATATCAAGAGAGGCAATATGTAGATAAAAACTTTATGTTTAGAGTAGCTGAAGTATTTTATTTAAAAAAAGTTACATTTGAATGCCGGTGTAAGTTCATGCATTGAAATGCAGCAGCCAAGATGATCTTTAATTTTTACGCACCCCTTATTTCCAAATTTATACAAGGGTTTTATCAGCAACCATCGCCAAACGGTCCGTTTACTTTTCGCTGGTCTCCCGGGTTGTCTGGTTTCGACAAGTTGTTTTTATAGTCGTGGCATGTGGATGATAAAATGGGGTCTATAGGATCACTTAGATAAACCACCACATATGTCCGTTGTGTTAGCTTGATGAAACACATTGGGCAAAACCTTGTCTATTTGCTGAAAAAGCTTCTTAGTATTTATTTGACCACTTTGCAATACATTTATAATGATAGAACAGAGATTAAATGGGTCAGAATGGTAAGACACGGTTTATTTTTCGTTGGTGACAGAACCGTTTGTGTACCTCTTACGGAATGGTATACGTGAGAAAGAGACTTCAGGATTACTCCATATACATTAGAGAACTTTTTATTTGACGAAGAATATATTAATTGTGGGCCTTCGTTTTGAATATGAATTCTTTCGGGCGGCTAGATTTACTTTACTGTGAATAAAAAACAAGGATGCAAACTATCTTCGGCTTGCCGACAACTTCTGTTCTAGAAGTCGTTGCTTTGGGTAAAAGCTTAATAAGGGTCTTATTGCAGGAGTTTTGATTAGAGCACACAACACAGCCTATCTTCTTGGGTAGTAAATTGAGAACACTGAAAATCACAAATCATTCACTGGCATTTCAAGTGCACCGCGAAACTCATCTGAGCCCACCGCGGCCGCAAAGTAGAGAGGAATTTTATGGAGAAACTGGTATGCTTCTCATTACATAGGCTATTTATAACCGAATTTCATTAGTTACTGGTTGGCATGTCACCACGTGATCTCTGAAAACTGTTATACTATGACGTACCTATCAACTAATTCCAGCCAAATTCTATTTGGCACAATCATCCACATCGGTAAAGCGATGAAAAAAAACAAAACAGTGCACAGAGATATAATGGCGCCATCTTTAAACACAGAATAAACCACCCGATTACTGCGTATTACAGCAAGTCTTGAAGGATATTTACCTTCGAAATTTTCCAATGGGCTTTTGGACATTATTTTTCCTATGCCATTTTATTTACCTATTTTTACATGCAGGGCTATTTATTCTTTAAAAAATCGGCCTACATATTTGATGTGAATATGCGCGTTATCGATACTTCCACTTTTCTTAAAATGAACTGGTCGTTTCGGGTTCTCAATACTTCTTTTGTTTTTGCATTCAGCTGATGCACAATCATATAGTATTAGTAATTTATGTGAATGCATTTGACCAGTATTGAATGAATTGAAGAATTTGTCGTGAGGCTATGCATAAGTTCTGAGTTTTGTCACCTACTGGGAGCGTAATCGAATACTCATTTATCTCCAAATCTCCAAAGTGGTATGACTATTCATGCAATAAGTGGTAAAAGGAGCATTTAAGCGATGGAAGAAAGGGTTGCCTGTCGTTTCTGACTTCCACTTCTAAACCTCTTCAGGAACTCGAAGGAGGACACGAATTAACCAGTTATTCTGCTCAACCGAATAACTGATGGTTTTCAGTCCGTCAATTGCTGGAAATCTAGCTAAGGGATGAATGCTACTCATATAACCGTTAAGTGCCCAAGAATCTTACAGCAGAGCTATCATATCCCATGAATCTCACATGCACTGCTGAGGCAGACTTTGGGCATAATTCGGGGAAATGTTTATCGAACGACGTCCCGGTGTTTGATTCTCCCTTGTAGCAGTTATTAGCATGGCGTGCAATGGCCCCTGAAACACTCACTGGCGTGTTGTCTTTCATTGGGAACGCACGAACGAAAGTGAATTACGCTGCCCTTTCATGCTGATGCAGACCTTGCCTACGATTTTCCCACACCACTCGGCAGCTAGCCTGTGCGCAGGCATAAATATCAGTTGGTTGTTGTTTACCATGTTTACGTGCGTGGGCGTGAAATGCGATTCATTGGATAAATCCAGAGATGTGAGGTATGATTGCCGTAGAGGAACTAATCAGATTTAAGCCAACCAGTACAGAGCCCAGTTAAAAGTTCGTCCACTCAACTGCTTCCTATTTCAGTGGGATGGGTGCGGGAACGCATCATGCTGGTGTAAAGTATGGTTAGGCTTTTGTCCTATGATATGCAGGTGAACCGTTTTTTTTCGTTCATCAGGCCCTTCAAGCAGCCTAACAAATGGTTTAAATGTTTATATTACTGAGTTAGGTGTTGTGCACTTAGAACTGCCCACCGTGGTACCTTCTGAGGCCACATAATTTCAGAGATTGTACCCACAATGAAAACGGATTACCTGATTGAAAACCAGTCATGTAACTATCTGTAAGAGTTGTAAGGCTACAGAGGAAGACACATGATTATTAAAAGGACTCTCAGTCAACGGAATAAACTGGAAGAGATATATAGCGTTTATCTTGAAAGTATAATTCCACATTTTTCGGCAAAATGCCTCAATTAACCCTGACTCAAATAGGTTACACGCAACAGATAAAATAGGAAGATAAAAAATGCTACATGCTGCCAAAAACTGAAAAACTTGGCAATATGACTAATCGTTGATGCATGCGTCGCATAATGTAGGCGAGCTTTAACTTTCATTAAAACGGTTGGAGCTGAGTGTGCCGATTACCACATTATTGTAGTTCAAATAGACAGATGGGTGTTAAACGTGGTATAAAATGAACAAAATAAGTTAAAAGGTGTACATATTAGAAAGTTCCCATGTAAAGAGAGAGCAGAAACAAATGGCGGCTCAATTTCAAAAACCTGCCTACCAGATCCAAAAATGGCCCCAAAGCAGCGGCTCTACCCATCTGTCCATTAACAAACGCAATGACCTCCCATTCCCATATTCTGCGCTTAGACTTTACCTAAGCAAAGAAATCAGTCACGTAAGTGGGACGGCGCTGGCGACCAACACCTTCAATGACAGCGAGCCAAATGGCCGAGTAATTAGCACGCCAATATCCAAGAGGAGGATGAAAGCACGTTCAGTGAGGACTCGGACATGGCTGGCCAAGCCATCATCGCATCAAATACGATCTCCAGCAGTGATCGCGGGTACTACTGATTGTAGTACGCCTGTGATCGCTTGACCACTACCTACTACAAGTAATACATAGCTTGTGTCTCTAGCCACCTTGTTTGGGACTGCCTCCAATGATGGATACAGTGAGAATGCGAAACGTCAGCCAGTAAACTTCTCGTTTCAAAGATCGCACATTCCGCCCTGAAACTGCTTCCTGCAACTTGCCTGTTCGCTTCTTTCAGCCAACCACCCACCCAAAACTGATGAGAGGCCTACTGGCAGGTGTTTCCGGTAAGGATGAGATCACGTCAGTAAACTGCTTTCAGTATCCCGTCTCCCAGGCGTTTTGACTGAGGCTGATCAAGCCGGTTAGCTGATTCTGTCGAAACGTTTTCGAAGCAAGTGTCCTTAAGACACGAACTTTATCGTAAAATAACCATGTTAGCGTCCAAGCAAATGGTTAGATTAAACGGCAGAAAACCTTTACTCACTGAGTTATTTATTTTTTCTTTTAATACACAAAGGCTGTTTGCACGCCCCCGATACATACCTTTGAGACATTATGCGGCTCCTTTACTAATCTGCTCAGTTATTTTGATCATGACCAAGGGGGATAGATATTACTGAAATGCCGTACCTGTTTGGGGAGGACACGAGAACAGCAAGCATCCGCAATTTCTGAGAGGGATAGAGAGAGACAGAAACGCTTTATTTTGAAAGTATTATTTCGAAATGTTCTGCAAAAAGGCCTCCATTTACTGGGATAATATTGGTACGCAAAAGAGATAGCACCGGAAGGACACAGAAGATATATAGTAACCGAAAGCTGTAACTGTCATGATCCTGGACGGTCGTCCGTGAATGCGTCACGAAATTGCGTCCGATTTTCTTCAAAACGGGGCTGGCGTCGTTTGCAAATGACCTTCGTATTATACTTAGTATAAACAAAGAGTGGTAAATAGCAGTGTAAAAGAATAAAAATGGGCCAGTCCATTCACAGATAAGAAAATTCACATATGGATGGAAGAAAAAATGGCGGCTAAAAGTTAAAGCTCGCCAAATGTGTCTTTTCATCAAATTCCCGGATATAAAGAATTCGGATCAAGCTTTGGGTTAAGTTTAAGGTTAGGGATGGTGCTAGGGTAAGAGTTAGGGTCTGCATTACTGGTATCTGCAGGATTAATGTGTAGAGTAGGGTGGACACGAAAAATATGTAACCTTCCTGGAGTTGTGTGCAGTGTGGGGCTTTCCCATTCCTATATAAATCCTCCTTACATAGCGTGGTTGGGTGGCTGAAAAATGCATCTCTTACCTGGAGAGTGTACAGCGTAGAGCAGTTTTCGCCCGTGTGAGGACTACGCCTTGCTCTTCCAGTGTTCGTCACCTATAGCGTTCAAACAGAGCTATTCATACTCCCGAAAGTACAACTCTGTGCATGCGGGTCAAGGCCTTGGCGGCACACAGGGCTTTTTTTGCAAAATGAAAAGTCAAATAGGGATAAGCGTTGAACTGCCAACATGCTGTTTGATTGGAATAATAATAATTCAGGGATTGACGGAGCTCCGTGCACGGGTGAAAGCTTAAAGCCCGTTCACGTTTTACCGATTTTATGACGCTGCGTGCAGCTTAAGGCAAGAAATGTTTCTTGCCTTAAGCTGGTATACGTGCAGCGAATATGACCAGTCAGGCGTTACAGACTACTGGCTGTTTGGTAAAGAGTATATTGGGCGGAAACTGATTGATTTCACCTCAGCTATCCATCTTAACTCCTGTGGTGAACTCGCAAGTGTTCATGCCGAAAATATTTGCTTCCAGTTCACACATTAATTTTAACGAACGTATAAAGCTTAATGTCGTTAAAGTTTTTCCTGCCAGCTGTGTTTGGCGTTCAGCCATGAACATGATCGTGCACGGAACTGGTACTGCGAAGTGTTGTAACTTTGAAAATCCAAACGGCACGATTTACTGCACACTCTGTAGCACTGGTTGATTTCCGACCATTTTAAAATAATTGGCCAGGAGCTCTGGCGTAAATAAAATCCTACAATTTTCTGCAACATTGTCCATACAATGTGCATAATCGTTGCTGTGGAACCAATGACAGGGAAATTATCCTCAAATTAAGAACGTTTTTAGTGGCTAAACATGGGTAAATATGCGCGGCAAACATAAAGATGATCCAAAAAATAGGATGAATGGGTAATTAAATCAACAAATAATTACTGAGCGTTAAAATTCAGGCAAACTTGACGGGTATATAAATGGAAATTTAAAAAATAATACAGATTGGGAAATTCACTAAGCATCGGATTGCAGTTAGCTTCTTTTGCCGACACAACTGACGCTCCTTTCGACAATGGGACCATCTACACATCCCATGCCTCAGCCATCTACACCCTAGTGCTCTTGGAAGGAGATTTTCCTCCGAATCTCTGACCTCTCTTAAAATGTTGACCATGAAAAAATCAGTCTCAACAGTAGACCCAGAGGGAAAGTCGTTACAAAGATTTGTCTTAGGCGTAGAGCTCCCTTCTTTACAAGCCAACTGCTGAGATATAAATTTGCAGGCGGTTACTTTAAGCCTCCTGTTTATTTCAAATACTAAACCTAGGAGTATTGGTGTGCATCCACGCTCTGCAACCAAAGAACGTAAGCGGGAAATCAAAGAAGAGCATGCCGAAGGCAGTAAATAGACGCAAACATTTGCCGACTCCTCTGTAAAAAGTTCACTTTAATCCGCCAAGTGAGCCGAAACAGAAGAAGATTATGGTTTCACCCCATATAAAGTCATTTCGAGTGGTTTGCCTCCAAGAATATCCAGCAGACCGGTACAGTGCATAGATTATAGCAGAAAGGAAGATCGTTTTCATTTGATGGGTAGACTTCAGGATAATCGAACGTTCCATTATCAATCATCTGCCATCTTCCAGCCGAAAGGAAGGAAGGCATCCCATGCAGTTTTTAGTCGGAAGTCATTGCATCTCCGATCTCGTGTGCGCGTGGCTACGCACATCGTTTCGTTGCGCGCGGAAGAACATCTTGCGAATCCCAAGTTTACTATGACCAGAACCCAATATGCCACAGAGTTTCACGCGGATTTAAGCAAGTTAGCTACAGAAATACCACGTACGCATTCTCACTCACTGAACTCACCGGTTATGTTTGTTGCGGGAGCACAGCCAGTTGACCAACCTTCATCCTCTCACCTGAGTTTTAGAAACTTTGTTCATTTATGTGACCCACCCAGCAAGACACATGAACAAGAACGCCCCGGAGATAGGTTAATTTGCGCTAAATTCCAGAAAAAGTAGATTAAAGGTGAGGGTTAGGGTTAAGGGTAGGACTGAGGTATAGATAAGGGTTATGGTTAAGGTTTAGGTTAGAATTTGTGTTATGGTTAGGACTCAGGGATTTATATCCTTCGCGAAATTTAACGCAATGGCACATCGATCAAAGCCGGCATAGATAACACCAAAAATTGCTATAATATTATGTATATTTATATATGCAAAGAAAATGCGACTGTGAGAACCATAGTTTGATTGGCTTGACCTTTCAAAAGCAGAAAAACTTCCATCGTCGGCAATGAGTGTGGTACTGCGCCTAATAGTATTTATAGGTGGTGAAACTCATGTTAAAACGGCCTTACATAGGCAATCACAGTGCCATCGAGGAAGGAGCGGGGCGGTGTGTGCGGAGATCCTAACTCATCATTACAATTTATGAGGGGGAAGACTGTTTTGTCTCTGGTGGACATATTTCGCCGGCGCACAGAGAAGGAGCGCAGCGGATTATTCTCAGTCTGGGCGCCTTTCGTCTGGGGCCGGCGTTCGCACGTTGGCAGTGGGTGCCAGTTTCCCCGTTCACTACGACCCCGTGCTCAGGCGAAAGATTAACACCACAGTCAAAACACTGCTCCCCTCCTCAATCAAACGGCATGATGATTGATCATCTCCCCGCTGTCCTGCCTCTCCGTGCTACTCGAACCGCCTAGATAAACGCATACCACATTCATCTCCGACGTTAGAAGCCTGTCCGCTTTTGAAACGACAGGACAAGACAACTGTAGTTCCCGAGATCTTGCCTTTTATTCACATTTATATCTGGGGACGCGCATCTCCGCGTCTATTAGCAACATTAATATAATTACAAAGGTATAGGGAGCGCTCGTCGATCGCGGTACGTTGCAGTGGGCTCATACTCCTACCCCACCAAAAGCCGCACGGCGGCCAGGGATGACATTAGGGATCAAGACAAGACGGCCCGGAATGTCCGTTTCTGGCTAATTAGCCCTAATCAACCAGCCATACACAACCGCAGGTTTGCAAATCGCTATCCTAGACTAAGTTTGCGCATCTGCGTCCATTGTTCTTCAGGGGCGAGACTAATATAAACTCGTGAGGCTTACCCCACAAAACTTGCCGCACTCAACATTTTATTTTTTTTTCGCCATGTAAATCAGATAAGGCAAGTTGCAAAAAAGCAGATTATTTGTAAAATGCAGACATTTTATTGATTTAAAAAAATCAAATTTGCAAATCTCTGGGCTTTGATGTCCTAAAACGCACCAATAACGTCTACTCTTTATTCTTCGTTTATGCGTCCTGATATTTTCCTTCTTTTTCTAGGTACTTATATATGTTACAACGGATGGTCCACACAGAAATCTATGCTTCATTATAAGCATGCGATAGGATAATTTTGTATAATGTCCGTTTCGCTACTGCGTGAATTAGAACCGGAAGCGGCTAATGATTAGTAGTTTTCGCTATATCGTTGTATTTAGGGCGGTCGCACTGTTTTCCATTCAAATTCTTCGAATACATATAGCTGAACAGGCTCCTATATAATGAGCAAAATAAATTCTTTCATTTGCAACAGAAACGTCAACACTAAGTTTCTGAGCAGTCAAGAGACCGGTTAAAATTCATAATTTTTACTTTGACTTAACCTTGGAGACAAGTAAAGTACGCAGACATGCATAAGCGAAATTACTAATTAAAGAACTTTCTTAAGAAGTAAGATTATTCGAAAAGGCCGTTCAGCTGATGACGTGCAGCTTTCTCGGTGAGGAAGTGTCAGGTTTGGTTGAATCTAAATATACGAATCAAACGACCATCGTCATCAGGAAAAAACACCAAAGATCTCACCATTTCGGTAAATGACTTAAGTAATATCTTACTTAGAAGGATTTTTAATCATTTAGAGCGAAATTTACATTTGTAGACTATCGACTAAAAACACTGAAAAGTGTGAGTATTCACCAGCAATCCAAGGAAGATCTGAAACACATAGCAACCCAACCGCAGAAAAACAGACAACGAACTTTGACGGAAAGAATTTTCTCTTTATAGCGTACGATTGCAGCCCACGATTTTATTTCAACAAGTGACCTTAAGAAAACGTTTATCCCTATGAACTCCATATTGGCTAAATCAGGTGAAAACTACATCAACTACATCTCAAAAAATGGGAACATGGAAAGTGACAACAACCAATTTTTGTGAAAATCTGTTAGAATCCATACTCAAACCGTAAACTGTTTGCCATGAAGGATAGTTAAGTGTAACCCCACAAGAAGTCTAAGTTCAAACGTTATTATATATGCTTGAAATTTGCTTAACGTCTTTCATGCTTAGTTCAAAGCTTTTGATACGTTCGCTGATGCCAGCTTGCAAGCGATTACCCATAATTCGTAAAAGTCAGCGCTTTGCATGTAGTGGGTTACATAATGCGTGCATACATGTGTTTGAAGTTTCGTGCGGTGCGTGGGGGTACTAGTCAAGGGAGGCACCACAAAGGTAGCATAAGGTCACTTCATTTGTCTCTTGCAGGTGGTGAATGCTCCTGTGGCTGCCTTTAAATGGCAGCCCACTCTCCTCTGTGGCTTCTCAAAACTGGGCTCTGCCCAGCGGCAACGCCTCGGACTAGCAGGCTAAACCAGACGAGATTCTTCTCTGTTGTGTGTGCCTCCACACCCGGTACGTATGCTCCCTTCCCGCTTTCCTCTCCTCCCTGCCCACCTACATCTGCCCTCCTCCATCACTTCCCCCTTTCTCCTCTTCCCAGCCCACTCCCCTCTCCCCCCTATCTCTCCCCTTCCCTCCCCTCTTTTCCTCCTCCTCCTTTCCCCCTCCCTTCACCATGCCTTCTTCCCCCCGGTCTAAACAGTCATACGGGGGCCGCCAAAGCAATTACGTAGGCGGCCTTAGCGAATCAGTCGTTTACTCACTAAACCAACTCTTGACCCGTAGTGGAGTTCGGTAATCGCCTGGACTGAACCAGCAGCCCCATTTAGGGACATCACTATTTATACCTCACAGGGAGAGGGCTGGAAAAGGTGCCCTACACAAATACTGGGCCTGACGACAGCTGCAGCAGACCGCGGCTAGCAAACTGCGATTCACGCAGTCAAAAAAAAATTAAATAATAAATATTCTCCCAAACTACCCCCCCCCAGCCCAACGTACTTCCTGGGTTACCCCCGGGCTGCTCGGATGAGCCGACCAACGCTAGGAGCCTGGAATGTTCGATCCGTGCTAGGCAATCGGAGGAGCAACCGACCGGAACGTAGGACAACGCTAATCGCTTGGGAACTGGCGCGCTACAAAGTGGACATCGCCGCGCTCAGCGAAACCCGAATCTCTGAATAGGGTCAGCTGGGGAAGGTGGGTGCCGGCTATACCTTCTTTTGGAGTGGCCGGCCCCTGGCAGAGCAATTCGACGTCCGCGTTGCCTTTGCCATTCGGACCGATATCGTTAGACGTCTGCCCTGCCTGCCGCAAGGCATCAATGGTCCCCTGATGAGCCTCCGTCTGCCTCTTCGGAGAGACAAGTTCACGAACATCGTCAGTATATCCCCCGATAACAAGTTCTGACGAGGCAAAGAATAAATTATACGAGGAACTGTATGCCCTCCTGTCGACTGTGCCGAAGGCGGATAAGTTGATCGACCTTGGTGACTTCAACGCTCACGTCGGCAAAGACCATGCCACATGGAGAGGAGTGTTGGGCTTCCATGGTCTCCACAGCTTCAGTGACACAGCAGCTTCGCAGAACAGACCAATACCACTTTCTGCCTTCCAATACGGCAGAACGCGACCTGGATGCTCCCCTGGTCGATGCACTGGCACCTGCTGGATTATGTCCTCATCTGCAGGCGAGACCAGCAGGACGTGCTGTGAACAAAGGCGATCCCAGCTGTCCATGGGTGGACGGATCATCGCCTCGTCCTCTCTAAGATGAGGCTTCGTCTGCAATCACGCAGGAGACCCCAAGGTAAGCGACCACCAGGTAAGTTGAATACTGCTTTGTTTGAATATGCCTGCTCCCCCTCTCCATTTCAGCAACGAACTGACCAACCTTCCAGTCGCCGATGCGGACACCTCCATGGAGAACCGCTGGTGCCAGCTGAGGAATACCGTCCAATCCAACGTCCTGGATGTCCGACCGACTGCCTTAAATAGAGTTCAACGCCGACCTCGATCTTTTGCTTTCTTTCTCAGAAACCATGATGGCCGCGCAACAACTCTCCAGCGGGAAAGCACCCGGATCGATCATGAGCACTGCTGAGATTTACAAGCATAGCGGTCCCAACTGATGAACCAGCTCACATCGCTCTTCCAAGCGATTTGGCGCCAAGGACATGTCAATCAGAATTTCAAGGATGCAACCATCATCCACCTCTTCAAGATGACGAGGAACCACCAACTCTGCGACAACCACCGAGATATATTGCTGCTCAACATGGCCGGGAAATGTTTGCCCGTATTCTCTTCAATCGCCTCAACGGCCGCTTGGAACAAGGACTCCATCTGGAAAGCCAATGCGGTTTCCAAAGTCACCATGGTACCACCGATATGATCTTCACCACACGTCAGCTGCAGGAGAAATTCCAGGAGATGCAGACGCACCTCTAATCTACCTTCGTGGATCTGATGAAAGCCTTTGACACGGTGAATCGCGACGGGTTGTGGATGATCATACAGAAATTCAGCTTTCCCGAGCGATTCATTTACCTGGTATGTCAACTCCTTGATGGCATGATGGCGCTCATCAGAGGCATTCGCAGTAACCAACGGAGTACAGCAGGTCCTCGCGCCTAACTTCATCAGTTTCATGTACTCTGACATGTTAATGGTTACCTACCACGACGAACGCACCGGATCCTCGTCACCTACTATATGGACGGACAACTCCTCAATCAACGGCGGATGCATTCCCACTCGTGTGTGTCCACAGCCACCATCTACGAGCTTCTCTTCGTTTATGACTGTGATCTCAATGCAACGACAGACGAGGACATGCAAAGAAATATGGACGTCTTCTTTGCCGCTTGCGAGAACTTCAGATTGCGTATTAACGAGGATAAAACTGTAGTCAGCCACCGCACAATGCACCCCAACCAGGAGCACTGGAGCAGCCACCTTCTGAGCATGGACGACTAGCAACTACCGAAATGACCTTTTTATGGAGATGTTGCTATGGGCTATCGTCCACAAGGGGCCAAAGTGTGACGCTACAAGGACACTCTGAAGACTTCCCCGAAGCAACTACAGATCAACCCAACAAACTGGGAGGAACCAATCGGCCTGGAAGAGGTCAGTCATTACAGCGGCAATAATCTATGAAGTCAACCGGATCGCCACCACACAGGCGAAAATAGCAGCACGAAAATCGCCAGCGATTCGGAGCAACACCGTCAATGCCCAAACATTTCCAACATGCCCATGCTGTCAACGTACCTTCCGCGTGCGAATAGAACTAGTCGGCGCCGTCGGACGGAAGAAAACAACAATCCGACAACTGCCAATTTTGTCAACCTTCGTTCTGACCTTCAGACGGTCATCACTGGAACCTATACCCCCACACCCACCATCGTAGCGACCACATCCCAATACTCCCCATCCGATGCCACCACCACAATCAACAGCGATTGGGACTCGGTTCTAACCTTTCCTCACTGTGATTGCACATTAACTTCACGCATCGGCCTGGTCGGTCACTTGCAAATCCATCGCACAGGGACTGGTGAACCAGTGTCTGTAGCATCAACCTACAGCAGATATCGCCACATCCACTGTCCTCACTGCCCCCGTGCTTTTACTCACCGCATGGGCCTATTTGGTCACATGCACATCCATGACAGCGGAATTCAACACGCTGTCGACAGCGCTGATACCCCAAGCACACCGCTTCTGCCACAATCACAACCACAACAACAACATTTTCCTCACTATAAACAATCTGACCCACTTGAAACTAGCACGCTGTGCTAGAAGCCGTGGCTTGGAAGGTTGCCATCCGATGGGATAACTCGGACCGCGTGGTCAGACCAGAGCGTGCGTTTGTGCGCAATGGACGACTGGCAGAATGAGAGTCGGGCTGCAATGGTTCCTTCTTATTGTGACCTTTTATGGCACTCCCACTCAGTTGGGATCCGGCCCCCTTCGATTGTGCTGTTGTGTTCGTGTTTTTGTTGCATCTCAGTGCGTGGGCCTGCACCCTCTCCAATCTCCGGTCCTCTTAAATCTGTCTTGAAACCGGGTCCAGGTGGGGGCAGTGGAACAGAGAGTGAGGTAGATACATCGTAAGTCTACTCTCAGCACAAGTCACCGTCCCTGCACCACCTTGCTTTGGCGCACATTTTGGACATAGTCGAAAACAACGGTCGATTTTTCGTTTGGAGTTTCATGCAGATAATTAGAGGAGCCTACTTCTAAGTCCTGCATAATCCTCTGCCAAGGTCACAGGTTAAACTGCGGGGGCGTGCGTGCGTAAAGACTGTCGTATAAGAAAACTGTGTCAACTGCGAGTTAACCTTTCGACAAATTTACGTAAAATTCTGACCCAAAAAAGCAGAATAAAAATTACCAGCAAGTACTCTAGTATAATCGGAGTTACGTGCACACGCTTTACCGACGAGTTATTGCACTCAGTGATGCCAATAACTCCCAGGGTTCTGAGCTCGGACCGAATCGAAGCAAGTGCAATTCAGCCAACAAATAGCGGATCCTGCCATAAGTGGAGGATTTTTCCAGCCAACAACTAGATGCCGCTCGCAGCTTGGACAGGGATTCACCGCTCGGCCTGAGTTAGAAGTGCAACAATTTAAACGAATATGACACAGATCAATTAAAATCGTGCGCCTCAACCCCACGGGCAGGCTACGCGTGACGCGTATACCTTGTGGTGTGATGTGTGCACAGATCTCTAGGTGGCTGAGCTTGCTACCGGAAACACCAGACTACAGCACATGATAAGCCAGAAATAGTAATTACAGTCTCCTTTGTCTTTGTTCAAATCTTCATCTACACATAATTAGAGCCGCTTTTTGTGGCTTCTGGCAGGGATAGAGAGTGGTGGGCCCCAAGACGAAGAGAGTAGACTTATGAAGTATCTACCTCACTCTCTATTCCACTCCCCCACCTGGACCCGGTTTCAAGACAGATTTGAGAGGACCGGAGATGGGAGAGGGTGCAGGCCCACGCACTGAGCTGCAACAAAAACAAGAACACAACAACACAATCGAAGGGGGCCGGATCCCAACTGAGTGGGAGTGCCACTGAGTGGGAGTGGACTGAGTCCATCGGCAAAGCGTCCATCCACCAATGTTAATATTCCAGATCACAAACGACGGGACAAAAAGCCCGTTGGACTTCTAATCAACAAGTTGTGGGTTCGAGCCTCGTGTGCTGCACACCCTGGGGCTGGGTATTGCTGGATGATTGCGCCTATTAATCCAGCAATGACCATTCAAGTTTCCCTTGTCTCCAGGCCGCAGTCAGCCTATATAACTCACCACTGTGCGGCTGCTGGTAGGACTCAAGAGTGAGTTCCAAAGCGGAACGGTACAAATGAGTCCCGTAGCCGATTAGTGAAGCGCCCATCTACGAAGATTACGCTTCTTTCGATGAAAAATTTATCAATTTTTGTTATCGGTTTCATTATTCTGGAGGAACCTGCGGATTCCCTTCTATCATGAACAAAATCGGCACGATGAACACATAGCCCAAACCGGCAGAGGAAGAAAATGGTGAAAGTGAGAAATGACCAGTAATCGAACTCCGATGATCATGGTCCACGCACACTGTGTCATATCTGACAACCCCAATAGTAGGCAAGTGTAATCGTTTTGTGTCATGACTGACAGGCGACGGCTAGGACGGACTTATTTTGTCTGCGATTCAGTCAAGCGTCAATCAACCGGTGAGCACCTGTCAGTCTTACGGCATGTTCAACATCGGTCTCGTGCAAAGCGGAACACCCATATAGTTCTGTGAGTACTGTCCAGAAAAACGACAGTTAGGGAGGCAGGAGCCAATGTCCTCCTCACCATGCTGTCCACACAAATGTGCAAAGTTTGTGCATCTGATCAAGATTGCGCGTGATGAACCAAGTAGAGTTTCCATCTCTCACTCAAATTTCTGGTGTTTCAATAATAACTATCTTACAGCCAAGATATATCATTCACGTCAGGATGTGAACGCGTTTCTTTCCAACTGCTTCCGAAAACTAAACTCTACAAAATAGCTACTTAAGTGATATGCCTTTTTCATTGATTTTCGGCGCTCTTCAAAACTAAAAGATACTTTGTAGAAAACATACACAAACGTTAGCTTTCCTATACCCCTTTTGTAGACAATTACATCTTCGTCAACTTTTACACTTGAGGAAGAGTTATCTATCGGTTTTAAAAAAAGTTCCTAGATAAGAAATGTGCATTCGCACTGCAGCGCCTTTGTCCATGTACTAATGTTGCTTTTAAAGTGGACAACACTTTACACATCCATTCCAAAGTTAAGGAAGAATATGTGACGCCTTTGTCGTTGCGCAGATAAATCTGTGATTTCCCTGAGATAAAATGTAACTAGCTTGTAGTTTTGAAACTCTGCATGCCTGGTTTTCCGGCAGGACAATGTCAGAAATGGAAAACCATTTTTTAAAACCAAAAGATATGCTTCTTCAAGTTGAAAATTTCAAAAAAGACGTACTTTCCTGCCAAACGAGTGCAGGAAAGATTAATTTTGTGTATTTTTTAAAAATAAAATATATTAGAATCTATAAGCACATCAAAAATCAATGAGAAAAACTCATACTACGTGAGTTGGCATTTTAACAGAATGTGGTTTTTACCAGCAGCCTGACGTAAGTGAACTATCTCCGGGGTATGTAGTGTGATAATCAATCTTTCGATGCTAAATAATCTTTTCAAATCGAAAACATGGTGAAGCCTTTTGGTTAAAATTTCCTGAGATAGCACGTCAACTGCATATAGAACACCCTACAATATTCGCAAATCAGCAGCAACCTTTACGTTTCCGAGAAAGTAGAAAGTTTGTATATTAGTGGATATCCGTGGGCGCACAAATTACCAGGCCAAGCCCGCCGGTCGCAAGAGAGGTCGGCAGACAACAGAATTCGGCAATAGCTGTTGGTGGAATCTGAAGATGTGCCGAGCGAGAGAGGGCGATAGAAGCACAGGCGTTGGCACATTAAGGGATTCCGTGTCCAGCTGGTGTGTTGCGTTACATTAGGCGGGCACAGTTACAGGTGTCTAGACATGTTAGCGGTTCCGTCTCGCTTTTGGTCAGACTGCAAGTCCAGCGCGTCTGGGGAAGCCAGCGGGGTGTGAGGGAGAAAGGCGGATAACCTCGACGCCGCAGGGTGGCGCACAAAGACGATGGACTGACTGGTTAAGGCTGACATTTGACTGTGGGTAAATTTCCGGAGGGATTTTAATACGAGCTAGCACGATTGGGCATCACCACGGTTAACTTGTGGGCTGCGTTCAACGAGGAGTCAGATGACTCGATGGTGCTATTCCACAGTAAGCAATTAGATATCATTCGTTTGAGTTCAGCATCGGAGGAATACCAAAACACGTAGTACACTTTGTGCGACACAGATACTTTTAACACGATGAACTGCATAGAAGTTTAACATTGAAAATACTGTGATTTTTTATGCTCCCAATATCACCCATGATTTGAAGAGGGCACCTTTTGAGGAGGTGCATTAAGAGAGGGGGGATTAGGGAACACTTTTCTTACAATGGTTTTACCACATAAAGCTAGCAAGAGAAGGTTTGACGTCACAATCTATAGATGCTGCATTTTCTGCCATCCCGAAAACTGCGGTTTCCGCGCTGCGGAAAACAAATTTCTCAAGTCGATGCGGGGTTCTGTGCAGACACTGCGGAATTTCAACTCCAAACATTGTTGCAGACAGTGAACTGAGGGGTTTAGCGTCGGCCTACCAGTAGGTGGTGTGGTGTGAGGAGGTTTTTGCGGGTCGGTAAGCGCCGGCCTCGCATAGTACCTGCCAGTCTCCGAAGATGGCTTACCACAGTTCGCTACCTGGGTTGAGAGACCATAAATTAACGCCTCACAAGTAACGCCTTTTCGGAAGGATCAAAAAACACCACAACTACAACTGCAGCACATTCCGACCTGCTTTCCAAGACCTCAGCACTTGGACTGCCCTCGGCAGTTGCGTCCGAATGACGTCGCTGCCCACCCCCCGGTAGACAATCTCTCCACTGACGTCATCCCGCCATACGGAGGGCCCGACCACACTGACACTCCTCGATGCCGACCACCCACCCAAAGGCCTGCCCCGGTTTCATGCTAGCCACTGTACGACTGCGGAGGCACAATCTACAATCTGCCAGTCTTGTGGCCTGCACCTTTCTTTGCGACATCAGTGTTGCGTTTCGGATTGGGAAATGAGCATCCTCAGACCGGTATGATGTCATGTTGACGGTCTACTCGCAACGGCGACTCACTGTAAAAACATTTCCTTCTAGTTAATTTGCAAACACATTTTTCTCCGCGTAAACCTGTGAGTGCTCTTAAAAGTAGAACAATTTAATTAGGAATTGGCGCACATCAATCTACTGGCTTTCCGAAGCAAACATGTTTAATATGGGTGGTATAGGTAATGAAAAATAAAACAACTATCAGGCCGAGGTTGGCCAAGTTATAATTGCAGAGAGGAGGAATGATAGAAAATGTGGGTAGATTGATACAGTCTTTTTCGGACGTAAGCTCCCTCATTCAGCCAATCCCATTTGGATAAATACCTGATTTGCAGGGAAAGAGAATGACAGGTGTTGAGGCACGGATGAAACCCATTTCGATGAATTACTTATGAACCAGTTGTTATACCCAGTGTGTGGAATATCTGCGCAGCACTCGAGCGCATGTTTTGTGTTTCCAGTCGTGGTTATGATTGGTTGAATGAAGGCAGAATAAGCCCGAAATAGACTGTATCAATCTACCCATATCTTTTGTCCTCTCTCCTGTCTACAATTATGACAGTTGTCCTATACAAGAATTTCCTGGGATATTTCAAAAACGACGCCAAATTTGGGACGAAATATAAGATTTTAGGGTGTTCAAATGAAATTAGAACACAGTATGTCACTATTTTGCGGGAAATTCAAATCACGTAGTCTGCCTGCCATGCGCTTTATCATGGTAACTGTGTAGAAATTCACCCAAACTGCCTCTACGTGTGGCATGGGATCCTGAAAGTTTCGGTAAATTTGATCATTCCACGAACGGTTTTTTTGGCATATAGCAGAGCTCAGTGTTTCGAGTAACTAAAGGCAAATTCTGCCATGGCGTTCCCCTCTTTCACAAACCTTGTATTTTTAACCACATTCAGCGGACTTATATGTCTTCGGAAGTTAAACCGTACCGATCCCGAATTCCGGCGAGAACTTCCATACGCAATAAACGTCTCAGAAGCCGTAAACCGCCTTGGGGTTGGAGTTTCAAACAGGCCGGAGGCACCTACCAGGCGCCAGGTTTTGCGACAGCTCGACTGTCGATTTCGACGAGGTCCACCGTCTGCTCCACGCAAGGGTGGTGCAGGGACGGTGACTTGCGTGTAATTTAGTTTTAAGTGATAGTAGCCTTGCGCTGCAGCTACCGCCCTCTCTCCTCCTCCCCCACCTGAGCCCGGTGACAAGACAGAGTCAAGAAGACTGGAGATGGGAGAGGGCGCAGGTGGCTGGCGCGGCCGGAGCCGACCCTGGGCGTACCACCACACCTAGCTCGGATCACACAGAGTGGGAGTGACATAAAGGCCACATTAAGAAGGAGCCATTGCAGTCTGACTCTCAGTCCGCCAGTCAGCCACTACAAACAAAACACACGATTGGGCTGACCAGGCGGTTTGAGTTATCCCATCACTTGGAAACCTTCCAAGCCACGGCTTTTAGTGCACCGTGATAGTTTCAAGCGCGTCAGATTGTTTATAGTGAGGAAAATGCGCTGAGCTCTCGACCTCACTCTCTCCCCCACCCCCACAATCAGACTACTGTCCGAGCCGGTCAGTTGCCTGATGTGGGAGTGGGCGCATTGGCTGACGGATCGGCGTACCCGTCTTCGCGCGCCACAGCATGACCTGGCCCCCATAACGCACACACCAGGATTTAATTACTCAAGGGATATGGAGGAGCCATCGCCGTCTGACTCCCAGTCAGCAACTCGACACACACAGCACATACACGGAGCCGACGGCGTGGCCTGGTGTAAGCGTCAGATTGGCAGCCTTCCCAGCCACGGTTTCTAGGAAACCGTGATATACTCTGGTAAATGGTCATTGGAAGGGTGTTGTCGATGTATTGGTGTAGGTAGTGTGCACTGATGTAGCTTAGCCTCCGGTGGTTTACCGGAGGTTGTCGTGGAGGCGCATGTGTCCTAATAGGCCCATGCGATGAGTAAATGCACGAGAACAGTGAGGTCAGTGGAGGTGGCGATCTCTGCTGTGTGTTGGAGCTCCAGGCACTGGTTCACCAGTCTCTGTACGATGGATTCGCAAGTGACCGACCAGGCCGATGCGTGAGGTGAGTGTGCGGTCGCAATGAGGACAGTTTAGGAGAGAGTCCCCATCGTTGATGGTAGTAGTGGTGGTGGCGGTGGTGGTGGTGGTGGGGGGACACACGTGCTGAGCGTTCTGATTTTTTCTCGATGATGGTGGGACTAATGGAATTGATGGCAGGGGTGAGGGTGGGGGAGTCCGAAGGCGGGTTGGCAGAAGGTGACGTAGAATTTTGAATTGTCGGATTGCTGATGCATGGCGTCCGAATATGTCCGACTAGGCCGATTCGCGCGCGGAAGGTGTGGTGACAGCGCGGGCATGTTGGAAGGGCCTGGGCATTGGCGATGTTGGTCCGGGGCGCTGGTGACTTTCGTGCCGCTAGTTTGATCTTGGCAGCGGCGATCCTGTTGGCTTCGTAGATTGCTGCCCCTGTCTTCACTGTTCCCCTCCAAGCCGATCGATTCCAGGCAAGGTCCTCCCAGGAATCCGGGTTGATCTGCAATTGCTTCAGGGGGGTCTTCAGAGTGTCTTTGTAGCGTCGTACTTGACCCCCCTTGTCGACGAGAACCCATGGCGACATCTCCGTAGAAGAGTCGTTTGGGTAGCCTTTCGTCGTCCATCCGCACAAGGTGACCGCTCCAGCGCGGTTGTTTCAACTGAGCGTAAATGCTGAGAATGCCTGTTCATTCTAGCACTTCCGTGTCCGGTATCCTGCCTTGCCAACTCTGCGCAGACAGCTGAGGTGGAAGTGGTTGAGCTTCCACGCCTGCTTTTGGTAGATCGTCCACGTCTCCGCTCCATACAGCAGCGCCGGCAATATGACAGCTTTGTACATCTTGAGTTTGGTGCTGAGGTGGAGACCATGTCGATTCCAGACCAGATTTTGCATGCGTCCAAAGGCTTGACTGGCTTTAGCGATCCGATGGGCGATCTCATCGTCAACTTTGGTGCTGCCTGAGAGATTGCTGCCTAGGTACGTGAAGGTATCAACAGATTTAAGTTGGGCGCCATTGCATTGATGTGAGCTGTGGTGTAGAGAGTGTTGGGCGATGGTTGATGCATCACAACCGTTTTCTCAGTGTTGATGCGAAGACCGAAGTTGTCACAGGTGGCAGCGAATAGGTCCATGCTCTTTTGCATTTCCTCTTCTGTCGTTGAATTGAGTGCGCAGTCGTCAGCGAATAGAAGTTCGTGAATGGTGGCTCTGGAGACACGCGAGCGGAAGTGCATCCGTCGTTGGTTGAGGAGGCGGCCGTCCATCCGGTAGGCGATGCGGATCCCGGGGCGTTCGTCACGGTAGGCATCCATTAACATGGCAGAGAACATGAGGCTGAAGAGGGTAGGCGCTAAGGAAGCAGCCTTGCTTCACTCCGTTGGTCACTGCGAATGCTTCAGATACTTTCCCGTTGTCAGCAACGCACGCCATCATCCCGTCGTGAAGCTGACGTACCATTTGTGTGAACCGTTTAGGACAGCCGAATTTCTGCATGATTTTCCACAGCCCGTCACGATTCACCGTGTCAAAGGCTTTCGTCAGATCCACTAAAGGTAGTGTAGAGGTGAGTCCGCATCTCTTGGCAATTCTCTTGCAGCTGGCTAGCAGCGAAGATCATGTCGATTGTTCCTCTGTGTCGTCGGAAGCCGCATTGGCTTTCCGGGAGCAGTCCTTGCTCCAGGTGAGCGTTTAAGCGGTTGAGGAGAATGCGGGTGAAGATCTTTCCAGCGATGTTCAACAGCGAGATTCCTCGGTGGTTGTCGCAGAGTTGGCGATTCCCTTTCTGCTTGTAGAGGTGGACAATGGTGGCGTCTTTGAAATCCTGAGGGACTTGTCCTTGGTGCCACATCTCCTGGAAAGAGTACTGTAAGTCGCTTCATTAGCTGGGGTCCACCATGTTTGTAAATCTCAGCAGGTATCGTGTCCGAGCCAGGTGCTCTCCCGCTGGAGAGTTGTTGCACGGCTCTGATGGTTTCTTGGAGAGAAGGCGGTAGATCAAGGTAGGCGTTGATTTCCACTTCAGGCAGGCAATCGATGGCGGCATCGGAGATGGTGGACGGCTGGTTGAGAACGCTTTGAAAGTGTTCTGCCCATCTCGTTAGGATTTGCGTCTTCTCAGTGAGCAGCGTCCTGCCGTCGGCACTGAGGGCTGGCGCCTTTGACGGGAGGTCCCAGTGATCATACCTTCGTCGTCTATTTATAAAGACGACACCCTGTACATGAGTTACCCGTATCTGATGTCGCTTCTGATGACTGGTTCTTATGCACCTGTTAGATTGACAAAAACGAATAAACGAGTTCCAGAAGGTTTTCCAGAGTAAGATGTGATCTATGGAACAGTATTTCTATTGGCCTTATGAGTCGGATTCTCTCTCGGACCCATTATAAGGGCCAGTTACAGATGATGTGTTTCGAGCAAAAATCCAAAATGCCAGGCTAATAACCTTCCCTTTCCAATGACTGCCCTCCTCTTCTTTAAGACACTGCTGTTTAAATATTTCTGCCTTGATTATATGCAAAATTAAGATGCCTTAAATCCTCAAATGTTCCACCAGCCACACGCAATCTCTAATTTCACAGATATGGGGGGATTCGCACACGAGTTTAAACGATGTAAAGAAGCTGTAAGGTCAAAATTACTGGTTGCACAGAACTTTGTGGTAAGTTTACTGTCTGTAAACTGTAACTATGGCACAAGTTGAAGCATTTAATGCAGCCAAACCTTCTCTGAAGGCGATTAGCCTCTACCACACCCAGCAACTATTAAGAGTCGGAAGAGCGCAAGAATAACTCAAGATTTATTTTGAAATCAAAATATACTTAACTGGCACAGTAAAATACATAGCATGCAAAGTCATCGCCGAAGACGGTAAGTTAAACAAGAAAACAAAATTTATTTAAGCATTTGAAGGATGAAAGACGATGCTGGACACAGTTTGAACCATTTGCGCACACTTTTTTCTTTATATGCATTACATATATAATGGGGAAGGAGAGATGCCAAGAGAAAAAGGGCAGGCGTTGTGTGCAGCTTAGAGTTTGTTAACAGGAGTTTCCTGTTAATAACTCAAAGGAGCAAAACACCGGATTCACCTACAATGGCGCTAGAGGGAGTTACATAATCGAATAAAAATGCCCAATGCATCCGTTCGAAACAGTTTACCTCTCTTTTTCTCATGGAAAAGGGAGGTGGTAGTAACTGTGGGAAGTGGAATTCAGATGCCGTGGTGCGGTAGGGATAACGAAAAGAGTCATCAGAAAGCGTCAGTTGCCTCTCACCCACTTGCGTGTGCGCTGCTCAAAGTTGAGGAGGGGGAGGTGCGGAGGGGGGACGTGTAAAATCTTCAGCGATGAGAACTGACTTGGTTTATGAAAGAGGATATTTTTACAAAAAAACCTAGGCCATTCTCAGACCTTGCTTGGGCCTAGGAGAGTGAGGGGGAGGAAGAGTGAAAAACGAAACAGACACAGAGAGAAAGAGAAAGAGAGAGAGCGAGAGAAGCAGGAGGATGCGCCCTCACACAACGGGCAAGGCGAGAGAGCGTTGCTGCGCGGTGCGCCAATCAGTTTGTAGAAACGGCCCTCGTCCAATTCCTGGCTCTTTGTCGGTGAACGGAGGCTGAGGAACACATTGGCTCCCATCGCCTCGGCCACCTTCTGTACGGTCACCTCCAGCGGCCGAATTATGACGCGTCCGCCGCGTGGCTCACTGGCGGGCCCCGCGGCGGCTGTTGCCGCTGTGGCGACGTCTTCCGGACTGGGAGCCAGAAGCAGGACGAGTTCATTGAGTTCCCGATTGACGTGCCAGCCTTGGATGCTGTCCAGTCGCCAGGCAGCGTGAATTTCGCCAGTGGTCTGATCGTAGCGTGCCACACGGCCGCATCCGATGCCCACGACCTCGGTTCGTCGACTGGCGGAGACGGTGACCTGTCGGAAGTCCGGATCAGTGCTGAGTTGCTGATGGTGGATCTGGCCGAAGGTGGTGGTGCTGACGGGATAGGAGTAGGAACGGACCGCACCACCAGAGTCGGTCCGCGGGGGTATACCGAGAGCCACTGCTAGCGGCACGGTGGTCTCGAAGCGAGCCAGAAAGTAGATGATGCCGTTTCCGGCAAGCTGTTGCCAGCGTGAAATGTACTGCAGTTTGAGTTCAATGGGCCGAACTTCGGAGAGACGACTGCGGACGTTAAGTATCTGTTTTGTGAGTCGAGCGTGCGACTGCAAGGAGATCGGGTAGGAAAAAATGAGTAGGGCGTGAGTAGACGCCATAAACGCGATCAGTGGCTATTGGTCAATTTCTGAGGCTGAAAAATACGAGAAGAACGAGACTGATCCCGAAAGTATCCATGAAATTAATATTTATGTTACAGATGGCAAACATTCCAGCATGTTTTTCTCCCTCTACCGACTGAGGTAAACACCCTACCAGAGTATAATATCCACAGAGAAATTGATCCACAACATTTTTATCCTCCATTCACATACGAAGTTTCGTATATGTGCATGGGCTGGCACATTATTCTCACTAAATAATGCTATTTACAAATGTTTATTAAAACCACAATAATGAGGATATTTGCAAACGACGTTGCTACTGTTTTGAAGAAATCCGGCGCAAATTTTGCGACTCATTCACGAACCACTGTTCATGATGCCAACAGTTGCAGCTGTCGGCCACTATGAATCGTCCTGTAGTTTCAGCTGTCGGCCACTTGTAGTCCTTTTGTGCCTTGGGACTCTCTCTCTCTCAAACCCCGCTGGCAGCCACACATTGTCTAGTGATATAAGCAGAATGCGATTACCGATAGCGACAAGTAAGACTGAAATGACCATTTCTGGCTGATAAGCCATCATCAGCCAGGCATATCCAACCCCAGGTGTTTAAAACCCTAACGCTCAAATGTTTCATTCTGCTTATATCACAAGCCACAGTACGACTGCCAGCAGGGCTCCATAGTGAGCCCCAAAGGCGCAATGAGATGTGTACGGCCAAAAATGCGACCGTTGAGCGCCCCTCTATAATTGCTTATATACCCCATCACAACCGACAAAACATCGAGCCCGTGGCCCGATTTTTATCGCGCAGGACTTTTACTTAACAGGCCACGAGTCCAAGCCTCAGAGGTTGAAACACCCGGGGGTGGGAATGGTTTCCTGATTACGTCTTACCAGTCAGAAATAGCCATTCCAGTTCCCCTTGCCTTTGTCGGCAATATCATCCTGTCTTTATCACTCAGCACTGTACGGGAGCTGGCGGGGCTCGAGAGAGAGAGCTCCAAAGTGGAACGGGACGAATGAATCCCGTAGCCGATTGGTTAAGCGTCCATCTCCCAAAATTACGCTTCTTTCGATGAAAACTTTATCAATTTTTTATATCACAGTTTTCCCTATTGTGGAGAGGGACCTGCTGATTCCTGAAACCTTACCGTAACAACAGCCCTAAACCCAAAGTTAGCAGTAACTTTAACCCCAATCCTCGCCTCTCTGCACAAGGATATTTGCATTGTGGGGACATTCTACTTATAAGTTTACATGGCGTCCGGCAGTACTGAGAGAGAGAGAGAGTATGCCTTTAAAAGACAGAAACAAAAAGTGGGTAAGACAGAGGTATGTTTTTGGGTGATTTTGTTTCTAAACTTCCATAGAAGCAGTGCTTTTTGCCAAAGAAGACCATGCTGAAAAAATGCACAATTTTTGAACTAACTGGTAGCCCTAAAAACCTGCTTTTTATTCGCATTCACGTGCACAGTCAATTAGACCTGACATGAATCGAAAGTAGGCTAGGAGCTGCTAACTGACTTACGTCATTTGGTCAGAGCGCGCTCTGCCTTTCGAGGGCACCCTGATTAAAAAAAAATTTTTTTCATCGTCACTGTGGGCAGTCATGCCAGTTTGTGTAGGTATCTTGTTAGTCGCAGCCCTTGCCACGCAATCGTTCAAACCATGCGCGTCTGCCTGCACGACCAAATACCTCGGCTTCCCTTCTATAATTCCGAACCTTTGCCCGACAAGACTACTTAGGCAAGATATCAGTAGCATAAAAAGAGGGTAAATTTTCAGACTGTTTTATACATTAGATTACTTAGGAGGCACTTTCGAACGACTAATGTTGTTTTCAATAGCAACAACACCTTTTTTATATACCTTATTTCCACTTCCATTTCCTCTAAATAAGTAACTAGGTCTCAAGTCTTAGAGTAGCTTCCCTATATCAGGAAATGTCGACCAAAATTCTGCAATACGTTTTCTTTTCAAAAAAATAACTAAAATGGGGTTGGTATATTGACTATCTTGCAGTAGAATTCCAAAATATTGTAGTCAGAGTAGGATGCCAGCTTTCGAACGAATTTCTTTTGGACCGCCTGCAACAAGCATATTTTGTAAAAAATGGCCACTTCTGTAGTATGAATTTGACTCGCTGATTTTTACGATCCTTATAAATTCAAGTATATTTTATGAAAAACATGCACTAAACATTCATTCTTATGTTCGATTGGAAGTAAATTGTGTGTTCTTCAAATTGTATGCTTGAAAAATAGTATTTTACTGTTTTAAAAAATTTGAAATTTTTTAAAACCGTGAAATGTTCATTCATGATTATCAGATTATTAATGTTGCCTATAAGGTATACGATATAATTCACATCTATAGCAAAATATTATGAGAAAGGTTTGACATATTTCTAATAGCGTAGACGAATGCTTGATTTTTCTTACACAGAATACATACAACATGTAGATGTGAAACCTTGAATGAACGTGACAGCCGATAGTGTTAAAAATTATACAGCAATATAGAAACGATTTGAAAATCAAAATTTACCCTTATTTAATGCATAAACATTCGAATAAGATGTATTTCGCTACCAAATGAGCATAAGAAAACATATTGTTGCACGTGTTCCGTAATATATATAAAGTGTGCCACACTTGGGATTGGATATGACTGGCTGATGACGGCTAATAAGTCAGAAATGGCCATTCGGTCTCCCTTGTCTTTTTTGGTTCCACGTTATCCAAATATACCTTAAGTCGCAATGCGACGGCCGTGAGGGCTCTAAAGTGAGCTCCAAAGCACAACGGAACATACGTGTTCCTTAACCAGATCGGTGAACCCCACACTATCATAATTCATATTCCCGATCGCAACCGACAAAACAACGGGCCCGTGGCTCAATGGTAGAGTGTTGCACTCAATGACCAAAGGTTGCGGGTTCGAATCTCGGGTGATTCACACCTGGGATTGGGTATGACTGGCTGATGACGACTAATAAGCCAGAAATGGCCATTCCGGTCTCCCTTGTCTTTGTCGGTTCCACCTTATCCAAATATACCTTAAGTCGCAATGCGACGGCCCGTGAGGGCTCTAAAGTGAGCTCCAAGGCACCACGGAGCATACGTTTTCCTTAGCCAGATCGGTGAACCTCACACTATCATAATACATATTCCCGATTTAGTTGCCATCCCCCTTCGCCTTCGACACAGGGAGCCCTTACAGCCCCCCTCTAACCGGCCCCAATCCAATTATTATCTGCTCATTCCTCACACCCCGTTGGTTGTCTGTCCTGTAGCACAAACTGGTCATCTGACCATTTCATTTCTCCTCTGTTCATTTCGTCTGACGACAGGTTGGTGTGAACAACTTGAAAATTAACGAGTAAAACTCGATTTTTTCCGACGAACCTTCTTTCTTCATATATATATTGTCCCATTGTCCCTGGTGGCGGAACACTGTGCGAACTCTGGGCACACGTTCGCCTTCCAAAACGCCAAAATCCTGGGTCGAGGAAATGACCGCGTAACCAGGGAAACAATCGAAGCCTGGCACACGGAGCCTACGTCGATCAACCGTTGTGTCGCCCTTCCGGCAGCCTACCAGGCCCTCCAGGCGCAGCTCATCGAACGTAAGAGCAAACACGGCATTAGGCCAAACCTGAATTCCACCGCGGGAGAACCTAGGACGGATATGCACCTAACCACGCCACAATTCGGGGCCGACGAAGGCGCAGTCATGATTACCGCCGCATCAATTACTACCCCGACAGAAAAGGAGGCATGCCCTCGGGACACAAACATGACCATCGACCCAGGGCACCAATTGAGGTCAATGCGGACCCAGACAATGGCCGCCCCCCTCAACCAGAGACATGTTAACTGACAACAATTTCCTGTGTGTATGCCGGCAAAGAACGCCATGTCCAAAGAAGGACTCCCCCACCCCGTCCTCCTATCGTGTTCACTGTTAAGGTAAACCCGTCCAATCAACGCTGCGTTACAAAAATGGTTATCAACCCCTATAAATACTGTTAAACGTGGTAGGATACTCACCTCCGACGATGGAAGCGTGTATGTTTTTGAAACGTCAGGACAATACACCTATAGTCCCTGAGATCGCCTTTTCTTCTCATTTATGTCCGGGGACACGCATCTTCACTTCTATATATATATATATATATATATATATATATAGCCAGTGAAAATCAGTGAGAAATATACATACTACTTACGTTCTGCTGAAAGAAGCGCACGATTTGGTTATTGAAGAGGAAGAAATTTCCAAAGACCTCTGATAAAATTCACATTTCGCATGATATTTTAGATCCCACATTAAAGGCACAAGTGTTTGTTTTAGCCTAGTTAATATACAGTTTCATGTACACTTTAAGCGATTTAGAGAACGGACCACTAGTTAGATAGGCAAAATTGATCAAAAAGCGCGCATCGAAATACATGTATCGCTAAGCAGCATGGTCCAAGGCAATGGAAATGTTCACGATGCAGTGATTTTAAAATTGGCATTTAACGCATGACATTTATTTCCGCGGGCATAAGCAGCATACATTGTCATCAATAAAAACGAAAATTCAATTCCGGCTGGTCGAATATTCACCTTCCGGTGTTAAAACAGAGCTATTTCTACGGGAAAACGAGAAAAAAGTTGTAACTCAATTTGAAAAGTTATTTTTAGATTTTCGAAGAGGAAACTCTTTTAAATGATGCAATTTACACTCCAGCATTAAAAATGTTTCGGCCGAGTGAAAACTGGGGAAACCCTATTGACTGAAACTGCGTATGCTGGAGCGGCCGCAGTGGTATATATGTTTAGGCGACACACAGACTTCAGTTACTGCTGCTTCGCTAGTCTCGAAGACGACGAACAACGTGTACGACAGTGCTCACTTTTAGCTGGGTAAGATTATTGAGAATGGGGCTTGCATAGCATCGATCTAACTTCCGTAGCTCACTTCCTCCAATTTCTATGGAGATGTTAAACTGAGACCACTGGAGAATTGTGCGATCAGAGGCTGAAGAGCTCAACAACAAGGTGTTCATAGCGTGAAACGACAAGCGCCCAGTCTCCTGTCCGGTGTGTAAATGATGTTCATGCAGGAACTGACACCATCTGAGGGATACACCGAACCTGTGCATAACAAGGCATATTATAATCGACGACTAGATTACTGCCAGGATCTGCAAAGCTAGACAGATCTTCAGCGATTTAGAAACATCAATCAGTGCAAAATACAGTAAGGAACTATTTTCAAAGGTTATTTTACTTGTACCGACTTTTTACCAGTTTTTTGCAGGAAACTTTTATGAATTTACCAGTATTTCTGATACGTCTTAAATTCATTTAACGTCCTTGATTATTATTTCAAAGCTTTGATCCATTCGTTGATGCCGGTAGGTTTTCTTAAACCTCAACGTTTTGCATGAGATAGGTAATGGCACAGGCGAACGTGAGAGTTGTGAAGAGGGAGACCCAACTGACAACAGAAGAATCAGAACTCACTCGTAAACCCAACACTCGAGACGGCGACAGACAAAAATAACAGACACACGGAGGGTGGGGGTTTGCAGTTTCCACGGACGGCAGTCGATACGCAACCCTACACCACCCCGCCAAAATTTACAGCGCAAACACTTATCGTAAATGCTCGTATGTGGTGCAATTATGGTTTGATCGTTAGTATCCAAGTTGTGGATTGCAACGAGTTGAAATGTGCGCGATACTTACTCAGCCACTTGAATCACTAGGACCCTAAACGTAAAGAGTGTTGATGCACTCGCAAGTCACTAGTGTATAAGTACTCCGACCAAGCAAACGTATGACAATGCATTACGATGAGGCAGATAAAATCGACACTCAAAGACACAGAGATGGACGACCAATAAATCGAGCAGCTCCTGCCTAACATCAGCTGTTTCTAACTTGAAGGTATCAGTAACAGTATCAGTATATTTGAGAGGGTTGAAGGTGATATTCGGCGTAGCAGGGTCCCGTCAAATGAGAAGTTGGCGTCAATGTGTTACACTGTTTATGCGTATTCGGCAAAAGGTGTATGAAGAAATGATTTTCAATTGTGGTGCCAATGGCGGCCAGTGATTATTTCACGGGCATCTAAGGGTCTTACAAATTTATAATTTTAAAATTTTGTGAAACAAAAAGAAAACATTTCTTAAAGTATGATTAAATAATCGTGCCTGGTTTTCATCTGATGGATTCTAGATTAATTGATTAGGAAATCCTGCTTGCGCAGTCAGCTTACTGTATCAAAATTGGTGGATTCCACACATTGCAGTAGGCTGGGCGGAAAACTTAACACATGTGTGAGAGAACTCACGGCTCCCAGTGGGGGCCTCGTAGTTCAGTTGGCAAGAGAGTTGGTTGTACAGAAGCCTGCCATTTCTGGTGTCGGTAAGAATCCTACCGAAACCATTGAGATTTTCACAAGTGGGTCAAAAGAATCCTTAAAACTAGGTTAATTTGTTTTAACGAAGAGAGGCATTTCACAACGTATGGCTCTTGGTTCCCCTTTATTTAAAAAATGACAATACGGAGTTGTTCAGTGCATGGGAAAGAAGTGATTTCCTAAGACCACGTATGTGATGGCACATGCAATATGGGAGGATGTATCATCATTTTGGCTAACGAAGTTAGCTTAGGCGTGTCATAGCAAGCTGATATTTTCTATAAAACATGTTTAGGATGTCGATGGTCCACTGGCTTATAGTCAGAGCAGCACAGTTTGCGTGCGTAAGGACAAATGCGTTCCCACTTCGACACTGTTATTTTCAGCTCCGAGCACAATTACACATGTGATTTATTCTGGATGGGCAGAAACTTTACCCCCAATCGACATGACAGCATGAACTCACTATTAGGACGCATAAGTGTCCGCGATCTATGCCTAAGTAGTCCCGAGCTTAAAGGATTGCATTTAAGCCATTCAGTTGTTCCCACGGGCAAGTAACTTACAACCTTTTGCGCCCTATTACCTATAAGTTGATAAATAAAATGATTTGGAAGATGGAATCTAAAAGGATGTCGATTATATTTCTCAGCACTGGCTGAGGTCTTTATCAAAAACTTCCAAGTGTGCATAGCGAAGAAATTGCATGAATAGTGTCTTACAAACACAAGGTCGACGTAATCCCGTGTTGATTTAGACTTATTCCTGTCATCTTCATTTCCGATACACACGCACAAAAATCGTGGTCTGACATAAAGAGATGAACTCGTGCAGTCACTGCTGTTTGTACACTCTGGCCTGCAAGACAGCAGCCCCGTAAAACAAAAGACTCAGTTGAGGCTCAGCATGCGTTAATCGCTTGAATCAACCTCCTACCATCGTCTCTCATTGATTTCCGGTTTTTATTATCGTCAGAGTCTAGAAGATTTCCAGTCAAACCGGGCGCCCATTGACCATATGAACCGACTTGGCTGTGAGTCGCATTCCGACATCAGTCCCAACGATGACCGCTACACTCTCAAAATCTTTGTGCTCATGTCACGAGTCGCCCTACCGCTGAGCCCTGCGCTTACAGCCAATGATCTGGAGGAGCTGGACTTTGCGGGGCGCCTGAAACGCCGTGCTTCTCTGCTCTCCCTCACCTCCCTGGGCGGCATCGGGGCTGTTTTTGGGCGAGTGGTTTCTCGCGTGTCAGGCCTCCTCAGTGCGGTCATCCTCCGTCTGCCTGATGAGGGGGCCTACATTGATTGGTCGTCGGCGGTGCGACTGGCGGGCAGTCTCTCCGCAGTTGGTGGGGTAACACAATCTATCCTTTTCCATTGATTAGTATAAGGAATGGCTGTATTCCCACCTCACAGAAAAGCTCATGTGCGCGTCCCTCACGCTGCATGCCATGAACGTGCGCCCAACATCGTCCCGAATTGGATTTGGTCAGAGTGCCCCTGTCAGATCTGATTGGCTCTTCTAGAACTCTATCTCTCTTGAAGTGGATTGGACAGAATATAGCCAACCTGAACGAGGTGCTGTGCGGAACACCAGCTGTGCCCCCCTTTACTTATTGGTGCATGTGAAGATTAGCTCTGCTTTGTCAAGGCCGCAACCATGGTGAAAGCCAATAATTTGGAGTGCAAATAATGGCCGGTAAGGAGCTAGTTAGGGGACAAATACCGTGGTCTGATGGGCAAGAACTTGAACTCATGATCAAAAAACGCAAACATCGGAGCCATTTGAAAGAGAAAGAGCAGGTTGTCCATTTTGGAAGTTCAAGTGCTAAGAGAAAAGGTGAGCGATGCCTTAAAAACTATATTCAGATGTCTGTTTCTTTGCAGTTTTTTCTGACATTTTCCGCACAGGAGGGCTCGCATGACCCGAAGTATTCAGGGTAGTCGAAGCAAATGTCCTGCGTCGCAAATGTTTTAGCCGAATCGAACGTATTCAAACGCATTTCAGAAATATACCGGTCAGGAAACTTCAATTGGTAAGAAAACTAGTCAAAAGTCCTTCTTGGACTCTGAGAAACATATCGTAAAAGTATGTGCCCAAGCGGCATCTTCGTAAGTAGACTGTTCCTTAAGCAAATAGGGATATCTTATTGCGTGATTCCGTGTCTGGATTTAACTGAACCAAACGTCAACACTGTCGCACTGTCGCATTTTGATCAGGGAATTAGTAAAATTTCGTATAAATGTGGTCTTTCCGTAGCCTACCGCATCGCCTTGGAAATTTACAGATGAGACTGCATGGAAGCTAGGTTTGTCTGCAGGTGGATTCGCTCTTAAGTGCGTTGTCCAACGGCGAATGTTGACGTGCTATATAGTGCCGGTGTGAATAGTGTCGTAAAAGACACAAACGAAATGAGAACTGGATCGATATCATGCGAAGCTAGCTCCAGGTATCGAATAGTCAGTATATTTGGTGGCATATAGGGCGGCTTTAAGGAACGTTACGGTAGACCAGGCTTCCAAGCTGACTATCACATTATTGTCGCCTAAAGCTTTATAGGCAGCACAGTTGACTTCATCTTCTGAGGAGCGTAGGACTGCCTGACAGACCTGCTCTGTAGCTACACGGTGCAGTCTCTGCGACATGACGCCCTAGGAAGGCGCGAAATGTTTGACGGACATTGCCGTCGGCGGGCGCGGGGACTTCAGTTCACTGACCAAGTTTCGCGCGTGGGATACCACCACTTACCTGATTTACCTCGCAGCCGCGTCGCAGCAAGACGTAGCTGCTTAATTGTACCCGAAAACTGAAATCCTCCCGCACACCCAGTGCGAGCCTTCTGGACGGCGGCATTCTGGTTTCGCCACCCCCTATCATGAAGGGTCTCCCAGAGGTTAAAACTCTACTGCCCGCAAATCAGTAGTGGTGGAAAGATGACACTTATCAAGGTCTGGGGGAATGTCACTTACGCACGAGTTCCGCCACGGGTGTGGGGTGGCGTCTCGGTTAGACTGGATTATGGTTACCCCAAGCCCCCCCTCATATCGCCCCCCCCCATATTGCCCCCCCCCAGGAATGGAATCCGTTGCGCCGATCCGAAAAGGAGTGGAACATTTGCTCAGTACATGTGGTGGTTGATTTTGGGATAAATGCCCCTGTAGCCTTAGCTACTGCCAAGTACGGGGTCGTTCACATCACGCCAGGCACAGCGCTCTTTACCAGTCCTGGTCGGTGGATAACAGCAGTGGATAGAGAAATGGGTGAAACTAGGATAAGAACGTAGGAATCAACAAAACAGCAGATCGACGATAGAGCAGCAGAAAACGGGATGGAACGTTAATTCTAGTATATAATTTGATCGGACACGGCAAGATGCACCACCCCTCCTCGTACCAAGTTCCAGGGGTCGCGTACTCTCAGGTGCTCACCTTGTTTCTAACTTTAATCTTATAACTAACCGTAGCACTCTTAATCTTAAGTCCAATATTAACCATAATAATAACCATAGGTTTATCAGTCTGAGCTTTTGAACTCCAACAGGAGTTCATCATCGGAGCCTGTGTGAATGCAACGACAAATGAAGGGAGGGCAGGTGACCGTGCAAGACCGAGTTCGCGTCACCTTGCTCATAGCGTTCACATGGCGTGGTGACGGCGTATGCCCTTGACCAGGAATAGGGCTCACGCAATCTGGCGGGGCGGGGGACGTTATGTCAACAGGTTGGTTGATAGATTGGATGTCAGACTTCCATGCCTCTAGCAGTACCCACCCCGTCTTGTTACTGGCTCTCGTCGGTGTTCGCGCACTCGCGAAGTCAAATTCATGGCCTTCCTCCGGCGTGTGAGTAGCGACTTGGGACAGAGTAATAAGCCTGTGATGGTGCCCCCATCCTGTTTGTACCAAGAGCTTCGGACTCGCATAGTTGACTCCATTCGTCCTACTCGGGGTCCTCATAACTCTAGTCTTAACTCTGACTACAAAACTAACTGCACTGACATTTAGCGCAATGCTACCTCGAATACAGTGGGTGGTCTACATTCCCGTGCCCTGCAAAAGTTTTTCTACATTCGTTGATGACCGATTGGCTTGTATCATAGGCAGGTGAAGATTGCCGGAAAAAAAGGGTAACCGGAATGGCGGTTTCTGGCGCATTGGACGTCATCAACCAGTCAGGAGGTGCCTTTAGGTTGTTTAGTCTGCAGGGACCAGGGGAACTTAGACGGTAGGTGCCACTAAGATGTGGGATGAGGCTAGTTAACCTGTAAGCAGTTCAACTGATTCAACGTTTGGGAAGTGATGCGGCCTGAAATGGCCCGAATTTTCGGGTGGTATGAATGGCTATAGGTTAGTTCACCCACTGTCTTTGTTCTACACAGTAGATAAATTTGTTCATGTATTGTTTAGTATGGCACATATTTGGGGCTGTTTTTGTTTTTTGACTTTATCTGAGGCTCAGAAAGCATATTACTACGGGAGTATGCATTTAAAGTCTGTTTTATTAGAGGAAAGCAGGCAAGTTTTGATCAAAATCGGATGTTTCTGGATTTCCGTGTAATTTTCTACGTTATTAAATATCACAGATACAAACCCATTGTTTATGTACTCTACGCTATATAAGAATATTAACTGAAGGAAAAAACGTTTCAAATAAATCGCTTCTGGACCCGCGGAAATCCGTTCTTGCGTCAATAAAACTCGGGCGCAGACAGAGATGAGACCTCGCATTATTTTCCAGATTATAAAACTAACAAACGTGCTTAACTGTATATAAAATGCATCATTCTCATATTAGTGAATATTAATTTATAGACATAATTACGTCTTCTTTTTAAGAACGGTAGTACGCCTTCTGTTGTAAAAATTTGGAGGATGCAGCCGTCGCAGAATTTGCGTAAAAGGAATTTTCTTGTGAAAATCTGCAGTATTACGGAAACAGCCGTAAGGGGTTGGACTTTAAAACTTAAAGCAACCTTGTAATAGCTTTGTTCCTTGCTTGCAACTTAAGCAACCAATGAGTGGCTATAATATGGGAAGGACACTTAACTAGCTAGAAGACGGAGAAGGGTGAACTCGCGTTAAATTCCAGGGGTATGCTTAGAGTTAGGACTCGGGATTATGTATTCCCGCTTGAATTTAGCACGAAGCGGGAGAGGTGTCTATTCCTGTGTCCAACCTATAAACATGCCTATTGCATATGAAGAAGCCTATTGAAAGGCTAGATGGAATTATGGTGCTCGTTACAGATGATACAACCAACTTACCAACAACCAGCCAGCTTCAACCGGCATGTTGGACGTCTTCTGTTTTCGCTGCTGCATGTCACCGCTGCTATCTTGATTGTACTGATCTCTCTCAATTACTTTCAGTCAATTGCAATGATTGATCTTCATTTCTCGATTGCATTCTACTGATCGCCGTCTCAATTGAACTCCTGACTGCTCTTCATCCTTGATGTATAGCTTTCTGGATCTAGCTCAGAGTTCATTACAATCCTCAACAACACTCGCTATCTAGAAGCTGCGTTTTTCGGCTTGCATTCTCCCATTATTCCCATGCTGGGGTCTTCGAGGTCTTCGATGCTTAACTTATTTACACACCTTGGTGACACCGTGAGTATTCACATCAGCTGGAACTGGCGACCGTCGTCCATGAGGTGTATGAACGTTATCCCCTGGTTCGAACCGCAATGGACCGAGGATGATCTTGACATCTATTTCAGCCTTTGAAATCCCTCAACGGACGCTGCAATCAGCAATGGAGCATCTTGTGACCTCCGAAATGCCCCCCGTTGGACCCCCCCTCCCAAGGGCGACAGTTTTTTTCTCCTAAATATCACCGGGAGTTTTTTTCACTGTCTACTCTTTTTCAACTTTGTTCCACTATGTTGACCTCACCAACATATCGAGATACTATTTTTTTTTTGATACCACAACTCGCATGTACAAATAGGGAATTCAAAGGTGACTCACCGACATCTCCCTCAAATATACTGATACTGATACTGAACTATGACCTCACGAAAAGTTATTCTATCCAAAATTTGGGTGTGCACCTTTGAATACCCAAAGTGCGTGATGTTTGGTCCAGGTTGAGGAAAGACGGCAGGGCATAGACGGCAAGCGTAGAGAGGAACATCGCTACCCTGATCAGTCTCTCTACAACAAGTTCGCCTATGAAAAATGTTGAGACTGGGAATTGAACAAGGGAAATGCCGATTGGTTGATAGGCGCTCACTGATCAACAACGGCACTCAACCGTCCAGTTCTGCTTTGAGACTCTATTTTTCTCGAGTCCCGCCAGCGGCTAGTATTGTAGGCAGTAGAACATCGCCTCCGGTTCTCATGACAACATGCGTAGTAAACAGCTCTTATAAGGGGGAAGAACGTATCTGATCCTTTCTTCATCTCAATTGAGCTTCCCATTCTCGAAGAGAAAGAACATCCTACGGCCACTTTTCTGAAGCAAATAGACCAAAGGGTAGCCAGTTAGCTTTCTAGGAAGAGTCTGCACTAGGCGTGACCTTGATTATCAGCCCGCGGGTGGAATTCCCCTGAGGGGCGTAACATCGATTGCCGACAAAACCAGGGACACTGGCATGTCCAAAGGTTAGAGCTTTGGACTTCGAATCAACAGGTCACGGGTAGGAGCCTTGGGTGACGCAAACACCTAGGGGATGTTATGACTGTTTGATGACGCCTTAAAAGCCAGACGTCGTCATTCCAGTATCCGTGGGTTTTGTCGGCAATGTTCTCCTTGTAATATCGATGTTACGTCCCGCAGGGAAGTTCCGCTCGCGCGCGGGTAGTCAAGGTCACGCCTAGTTCGAACTCTTCCGCGAAAGCTAATTGGCCAACTTTTGGCCTGTTTGCTTGAGAAAAGCATCCGTAGGACTTTTTTTTCTCTTCCTTGTTAGGGAAGCCCAATTGAGATGAAGAATGGAGTAGATACGTTCTTCCCTCCTATTAGAGCTGTTTGCTACGCATGTTGTAATGAAAACCAGAGGCGATGTTCCTTCGGCGATTGCTGAGTATATTGGATTTTACTGTAAGCACTGGAAGGTGGTCATTCAGCCGACATGGCTATTCTAGTGGGGCTGAGTTCATTGTTCGAGCTGACATGTAGACACACCGATTTCAAGGCTGTAGCAAAGAGGTCTGGCTCCTTTATCTGACGATAGAGCTCACAAACAAGTGCTCACTTACTAGAACGTAAAGCGCACAAGTAAAGATAACAAAAAAAGACTGACTGATTTTGTAGAAACTGAAAGCATCTTGTTTTTATGGTATTACTGGGCCGTCTAAAGTTTCCTCGCGTGTGTAACCTGTGGACTGTATATACGCACAATGAATGATTGGCTAGGTCTCATATCGTTCATTTCGAACTACCTTAAGTAAATGCAGTCCCATCGACATCCAAGGGCTCTACTTGGGTATATTTAGACCCCTCTTAGGTCTTCCAGTAAAATGCGTAAAAATAAAGCCCTATCGTATTCAGTACATGCAGGTGGCTATGAAAGCAAGGTGGTGAGGATCTGGAAGTACTGTCGACCTTTGGTACGCACCCGGTAACAATAACCATAAAAGAAAATTGATGGAACGCCTAGGTGTTTTAAAACAGGTAGGTGAATAATTGTTTCTGCAGTTTGTCGTAATCCACGTAGCTAGCAGTGGAGATGAAGACCTAAACATTATCTAATGTCAAAATTGCAGAAAACGATCAGTTACCTATGTCCCAGAAAAGGGTCGAACACTGACTGCTTTTCGGCGACCTAGATTCTTCTAGAAAACGATGAAACGCAGTAAGATTCATATTTAGGTGACAATAAGGCGTGCGGTGCATAGATAAAGACAAATTTCCGATGTTTGTGGCTAGTGATTTTGCAAACTTCAAGCCTTCTTAGTCTTTCTATACAAACACACCGCGACCTTTTGCTCATTCATTTTGTGGAGCTGAAGGAAAAATATATGGCCGTCGGTTATTTCTTGTGCTTTTATTCACGTGACGTCCACTTTCGTGTAATAAAATTAGTGTGAAATGCTTCAGGGCCCAGGGCATCTTGAATCCGCGGTTCAAAATTCATGTGAATCGACATGAGTACAGTTCAACTGGATTCCTGATATGGCCCGCCATCCTATCCGAACCCAATCGATGACGAAAAGTAATGCAATTGGTGAGCTCACTCTACCGTTTTCAACCAATAGAAAAATGAGCCGGTGATTAAGTGTTTCGAGCACTGTACTCCCACAATTTCGAGCGTTCGAGTCTCAGAGGTTACCGCAATTGGGATTGGGCATGGCTGGTTGATGACAGTTTAAAAAAGCCCGAAATGACCAGGCCAGTCTCCCTAGTCTTTTTTATTGTCTACTTCGGCATATGGTATTTGTCGCTGTAAAACAGGGCTCTACATCGAGCAGAACGGAACGTTTAGGTTCCACGGAGTGACCGGTGAGCGTCCTCTGTCAGGAACAACGTAATCCTTGTCTTCATCTTAAGCCCACAACTCCTTAATAGACCTGAGAGTTGTCGGGGCACTGCGTTAGCCTCCAAAGCATCCAGATGAAAAATACTTTTAACTTAGTTGAACTTTGCGGATAAAAAAAGGAAGAAACAATCGTTCCACTGCTGAAGAAAATATTCTTATCTTGGGCTGTATAATAACGAGTTTGGAGGTGCCCGTTCTTAGGGTCCTCGGCGCTGCCGCGCGCGTGACAACCTCTGCCAAAGCCGCGACACCAATCGATATTTCTATCTTCACTGATTGGCCGCAGTCGGGCGAAGCTCCAGCGGACGCGGTTCGACTGTAACTTACCTGGTGAGAGCGCCAGATGCAACTGCTTGCGGTACTACGTGTAAGTTCTCTACCTTGTTAAAGACTCGTATATCTACCTGTCTGCTATGTCCACAAGTTGTTGATCATCTTTCTTCGACAACTGCATTCGTCGCAAGTAACTGTGACTGGCGCACGTTTATCTGTCGGGAAGTACCTTCGAGCAGCATATACGAAACAGGTGTCAATGGCAAGACAGCATTAGGACCACTAGAATGCTAGTTCAGGGCTGACGAGCTGAAAAGAACTTCTGTGTGCCCCACTCAAGCATTGACTCCTTATGTCGAATCAATCACTGCTTCAAGTGGGGGTCCCCAATTGCGCATAGGCGAGTGTGACACTAAAGGCACACTAAAATCGAATTACACAGTCTGCGGCAGAGTTCAAATGTGGGTTGATTTATGGCCTAAAGTCATCAACTCGTAACCATGACCATTAGCGCCCGGTCATGGGGCATATGAAAGCACGATAGATTAATTTCAGCTTGAGATAAGAGCGTGCGCAAGTCTGTCGTGAGCTGAAGCCTCAATCTAACGTGCGTCCCGATTAACCAGACATGAGAGGCTGATAACATTGTGCATCAGAACTTATGTATTCACATATAATCTTAGGGCTGTCAAATCCGTAATCTTCTGGGTGATCAGTGTATATATCTGATTGTTAAAATTCTTTTTAAAATTATGAACACTTTTAACTGGAAGTAGACCGACGGGGAACCATATCTCTGTAAATACAGATGTATCGCAGCGCAAATACTATGTGGGGGTCCTGCATTAAAAAAGAATATTGGAAAAGGAGCTTCCATGATGGTTCACAGGCCTTTCTTGCATCCGTGCTGCCAATTAAAAAATCGTTTAGATGTCGAAAGGGAATTTTAAATGCCAATCATTGTCTCTTGAGGTTAGATTTCAACGATAAACAGTAACCCGGACAACTTAGGTTTAACCCCTTGGTGTGAAGGTGGAACTAATAACTTTTCATTCGTCAGTAGAGTACAAGAGCAAAGTTTATTTGTATAGCGTTCTGGAAATTCCAGCATTGAGATATTTGCGATCAGAACTTACATCATCCTTTCCTTGTGGGTGGTTGAGCAGCGCCGAAGCACCTGGCGAGTCTTGCAAAGGCGCCGACTTCGCATCCTCTCCACTGATTCGCAGCGGCAAGATCTCTGCCAAGTGGGACTGCAGCCAGCTGCTGGCTTCCTTCATTGTGGCATCCATCGTGTCAGAACCCACCGACATCAGCGTGTTGCTGCCTGGGCCGGGGGAAAGCAGTTGCAGCAGATCTGAGGTCGCCTTCTTCTCCGCCTCGTACAGTCTTCGCACCGTCTCCGGCGTTAGACTGGTTTTCGGCGCGACTGCGGAGAGACTGCCCGCCAGTCGCACCGCCGACGACCAATCAATGTAGGCCCCCTCATCAGGCAGACGGAGGATGACCTCACTGAGGAGGCCTGACACGCGAGAAACCACTCGCCCACAAACAGCCCCGATGCCGCCCAGGGAGGTGAGGGAGAGCAGAGAGGCACGGCGTTTCAGGCGCCCCGCAAAGTCCAGTTCCTCCGGATCATTGGCTGTAAGCGCAGTGCTTAGCGGCAGTGCGACCCGTGACATGGGCACAAATATTTTGAGTGTGTAGCGGTCATCGTTGGGACTGATATCGGGATGCGACTCGCAGCCAAGCAGGTTCATCTGGTCAATGGGCGCCCGGTTTGACTGGAAATCTTCTAGACTCTGACGATAACAAAAACCGGAAATCAAGGAGAGACGATGGTAGGGGGATGATTCAAGCGATTAACGCATGATGAGCCTCAACTGAGTCTTTTGTTTTACGGGGCTGCTGTCTTGCAGGCCATAGTGTACAAACGGCAGTGACTGCGCGAGTTCCTCTCTTTATGTCAGACCACGATTGTTGTGTGTGTGTATCGGAAATGAAGATGACAGGAATAAGTCTAAATAGACCCTTGATTGCGTCAACCTTGTGTTTGTAGGGACACTATTCATGCAATTTCTTCGCTATGCACACTTGGAAGTTTTTTATAAAGACCTCAGCCAGTGTTGAGAAATATAATCGACATCCTTTTAGATTCCATCTTCCAAATCATTTTATTTATCCGTGAATAGATAAGAGGACGCAAAAGGTTGGAAGTAACTTGCTCGCGGGAACAACTGAATGGCTTAAATGCAATCCTTTAAGCTTGGGACTACTTAGGCATAGGTCGCGGACACTTATGCGTCCTAATAGTGAGTTCATGCTGTCACTGTCGATTGGGGGTAAAGTTTCTGCCCATCCAGAATAAATCACATGTGTAATTTTGCTCGAGCTGAAAATAACAGTGTCGAAGTGGGAACGCACTAGTCCATAAAGGCTGCCATACGCACACAAAACTGTGCTGCTCTGACTATAAGCCAGTGAACCATCGACGTCCAAACATATTTTAGAGAAGATATCAGCTTACTAGGACATGCCTAAGCTAACTTAATTAGCCAAAATAATGATACTACCTCCCATATTGCATGTGCCACCATATACGTGGTCTTAGGAAATCACATGTTTTCCATGCGCTGAACAACTCTTTGTAAATAGCCGATGAGAGCCGTATTGTCATTTTTAAATAAAGGGAACCGAAATTCATCCCTTGAAAAACTCCTCTTATCGGGAAAACAAATTAAACTATTCTTAAGGATTCGTTTAAACCACTTGTGAAAAACTCAGCGGCCTCGGTGGGATTCCACCGATGCCAGCAAGGGGATGGCTTCTGTACAAACAACGTTCTAACCAACTGAGCTACGAGGCCCCCACTAGGAGCCGTGAAATGTATCACGTTTGGGTCAATTTACCCACCCAGCCTACTGCAAAGTATGGAATCCACCGATTCTGATAAAGTAAGCTGACTGCCCAAGCAGGATCAAGCAATTTTAAATGGACGGTCTTTAGATGGATTCCCAGTTTCAGCGAATAACACTTATAAAACTTCATTGATATTTGATGCTGGGAAGATGCTCGGAAGCTTGCAGTCCATCACATGATCGCAAACACTCCAGAATGCGAATGCGAACTCTAACGAGGGTCTCTCAGTCTAGAAAACCCTTCCTTCCATTAGACTTAGGTATAAGCGATCGATTAGATACCTGGACGTACGCTGAGAAATTTAAGTATCAAGAAAAAATACACAAAGTTTGTCTTGCGTTCATGCGCACTATCTGCGTGCAAATTTACCATTCAAAATTCCGTGGGCTTTCGTTCGAATTTGGTGAAACAATAAGCTCAGTTTACATGCGTGTAAATCAGTTGGGACGTTTACATTAAATTAGCCTGGATCTCTGGAATAGTTTTGCTATTTTCCTGCTGAGTCTGCTAGTCAGAGTAAAGTTCATCGTGGAACTGCAAAGTACGTGAAGAAATGCACAAGAAATTAAGCGGCTTTTGGAGATGGATACTAATAACTGACTGAAGAGTTGACATGCCTCGTCAACGAGTGCCAAACACAACTTCGTTCCCGACGCTGATTTAACCACTAACCAATGGGAAATGTCAGATCTCACATAGACGAATGTATTAAAAACGAAGCATTTAGAATAAAACACTGTAGATTGACGCGGGAAAAATTCCTAGTTTGTTATTCCGTGCGCTTTGTGGGCGTGAAAACTGACCGTTAGCTTCGAGGTGACAACTGACGGAATAACTCGGACCGCGTCGTCAGCCCAATGTGTGTTTTGTGTGGAGTGGCTGACTGGCGGACTGAGAGTCAGGCTGCAATGGCTCCTTCTAAATGTTGCCTGTATGGCACTCCCACTCCGTGGGATCCGAGTTAGGTGTGGTGGTACACCCAGGGGCGGCTCCGGCCGTGCCAGTTACCTGCGCCCTCTCCCATCTCCTGTCTTCTTGACTTTGTCTTGACACCGGGCTCAGGTGGGGGAGGAGTAGAGAGTGCGGTAGCCGCAGCGCAAAGCTACTATCACTTAAAACTAATTCACGTGCATGTCACCGTCCCTGCACCACCCTTCCGTGGACCTCGTCAAAATCGACGGTCGAACTGTTGTCTGCGTCGGTTCAAGTTACCCGCCCAGCCTACAGCAACGAATGGAATCTACCAATTCTGGTAAAGTAAGCTGACTACCCAAGCGGGATTTCATAAGCACTCAACCTAGAATCAGGAAAGTTTAAATGGACGGTTCTTGTGATGGATTCCCAAATTCAGCGAATAAAAATAATAAAAATTCATTGATTTTTGATGCTGGGAAGATGCTTGGAAGCTTGCAGTCCATAACATGATCGCAAACACTCCAGTATTTTTATAGAACTCCAGAGCATGCAGATCAGAGTTAATGTTCATCATGGAACTGCAAAGAACGTGTCGCAAAAACCGGTCCTTCAGAGCACCTCTATAGTTGCAGGAGAATGTACGCCTCAGACAGCTGATTCGGTCTCAAGTTATCTTTCTTCCACCGTTGATCAGAAGCACCAATGAGACTTCAGATCGATTGGCTATGTGATTGAAAGCAGTGGGTTAACGTGGCGTGAGCCTAAGTATAACGCATGCCACACACATTTACAGAAGTATGTAGAAGGGCTACAACAGGCTTATCGCAGTCTGAGTAAGGCATACCGAAGGCCATTTTCTAGTGTAAATCACCACTGAAGTGGTCGACACTAGGATATTTCCACCCTCGTTGCCAATGATGTCCATCGCATGCGTAACAGCAGGTTGTGCACAGGAAATGTGACTTGCGCAGCGTCAACCACACTCTCTCATCCTTTTCCTATCTTGGTCTGATGTGGAGCAAGACTCGAGAACAGCGGAGACAGGTGATGACGCATTTGTCATGGGTGCGCATTCCCAATAACGCCTGCCGTGGCCTGATATAGCCCTCGTGTTGGCACAGCATGTCAACCACGCAGCCAGTTAAGAGCGCAAATGCTGACAGACATTGGTTCCGGTGGAGATAATAACGCACAGACTTGGTAATCGTAGCCTGCGATTATTTGTCTGATAGAATTGATGGACTTCAAATTGCGGCACCAGGAAAGCACCCATCCATGTGCTCAAAGCACTCCACCGAGTTAAAAGCCTCTTGGCGCAGGAGACGGAGGGCGAATTTAATCCCTCAATTTCTACGAGCGCTTTAAGTTAAATACATGAACATGTAATTTGGCCGCGGGGAAAGGCCTCTGACAGTCACGTATGAGGCGCGGTTTTCAAATGTCCAGCAAACAGGCCTTCCCTGACCTACAAACCACGTGCCCGCTGCAAGGCCACGGTGGGGTGATCGTAATGGGATCAACGAACTTAGCCCGTCGCCCCGCCCCCAAAGACACGAACAGCTGTCGATATCGCGATGGTTGAACCATTCGCCAAGGTTGGTAATATAACCACCACTCTCAAACGTCGTGCACAGACCAAGGAGGGCATGGAGAGCCGAATTATATGTGAAACCAGATCCACCAACTGGTAAACCAGTTAACGGTGCGCGATTTCCTTGGTCCTTCATCCATCACCCGAGTCGCCATTTGAAAATGCCCGAGGTATGAGGCGGGTGCAGGAGTGACCTTCTGTTTCGTCTTTAAGAGCCGTCCTCTGGGGCCTTAAATTTTGCGTACCGTTATATCGCGATTCTAAACGTTCTCCGCTCATCACCCTCACCTACCAACCACATTTCGCAAGGCTGAGGTGGAGTAAGAACTTAGAAGCAGAGTTGTTGTTGTTGGGTTGAGCGGTCGGGTGTAAGCGAGGTCATCTGTCAGACAAGGAGCACACGAAAAGTATCTTCAGTGAAGAGGACAAAACGGGTCAAGGAAATAACTGATGGCAAGTCGGATAATGAACTAGTTACTGGAGGAAGTGCAGACAGAGAGACTGATTGAAAAACAAGTCATGTTAGACGAGCAGAGGGCGGATAAAAAGGCAAATAAAAGAGGGAAGAAAGAAAGATAAAGGTCACCGGTTACCGAGGTGAAACAATATAGCAATTCGAGGGAAAACCAAGGCGAAGTAGCTGAAAACGGGGATGGACAGTCGTGCGAGAACCAGAGAACAAATAACTGCATCATTTGGCTTGTGGTGAAAACATTTAGAGGGCTGCGCTCGGAAGGAAATCTAAGTCATTTTGAACGACGAGAGGGCGGAAGAAAAATAAAAATTAAAGAGGAAAGAGACGGTTAGAGATAAAGAACAAAGAGGGATTTGGGTATTAAAACGGGAATTAAGGATGAACTGCCTTGAGAGCACCTAGGAACAAAAGAGTGCAGTCGGAGGGGCTCAGCTCGGAGATTAAGTGCGTGCGTCTCGATACGAGAAGAGGAGCAATACATGTCCCGCCCAGGTACCAAGGCGAAACAATATATAAATACGAGGGAAAACCAAGATGAAATAACTAAAAGCGTGGACGAACAGACTTGGGACCACCTGGGAGCTAATAACTGCATCAGTTGGGTTTTATATGAAAACAGTGGAAGGGGGTTGTGCCCGGAAAGCAAGTGAATAGGTCTCGAATAGTCAAGAAAGCAATGCAATACAGGAAAAGGATGAAAAACAGCGCTAACCTAGGATACGGTTCCATCGTTTGAGTGCCCTATATATATCTTTGAATACTTTAATTGCGTTTGTATTTTCCTATGTATGATAATGTCAAAATAATTCCTTAAGAGAAGCATTTCCCATTTTCATCTGAACTGACTGCATTATACGGATTCATTTTGCCTGTTTCGCCCTTTCGACCCAATTAAGCCCCTCGAAGACAGGCCCAAAGCCACCGGTATTGACAGAGGAAGGCAAAAGCAAGGTAGGCATGAAAGATCATTTCGGACATACCAGCCATCCTCTATCCCAGCGATAAAACTCCCCATTTTCAGTCATTTTGTCCCTCAGATATTCGCAAATTTGTAAAAACCTGTCTCACAGATTTCAGGATCGCTACGGCGATAGATCTTTTGATTTTTCAGTAACGAGAGATAGTTTTATACTAGAAGGGCCGTCGAAAATAAGGATCCACATAGGAAAAATGGTCAAACTCGACTTTAATCTATTCAGCAAATTAGCCGGTTTCAGCCACACGGTCTTACCTTGTATACTTGCAGTATTGTTTTCTTTAGAACCACGTAGACCCGTTTAAACACCCGTATGCCAAGGTAACGTGGTTTGCAAATCTTCAGGTAGCCAGACAAGTTGGGTAGTGCCAATTCTGCCGCCGTTTGGTCAGCCACCGTCACCTTCTTGTCATACTGTTGAGACAGCTGCCGGTCGGGTCTGGAGTCGGTCAGCGTCAAAGCCCGGCGACCACCAACACTACTACCAGGGACGGTACAGTGGTATTTGTTGTCACGCCGACACACAACACCGCTTCTGCCATCCACTGACCGAAGCGTCGGTGAAAGGTTGTAGTCCTGAATGCAAGTGTTGGTCAACTCATCCAGCAGGCTCTCAATCTCGCAGTCAAGGTCCTGTATACTGGCAATTCGATTGCGCTGTAGGTTGCCGAAGGATCGGTGCAGGCCGAGAGAGGCGTCGCTGAGGTAGGGTGGGGAACCGGTTCGCAGTTGGGGCGGCAGAGTTGCGGAACGCGGTCCGTTCTCCAGATCAGACCCGAAGGGGGAACCATGACCATCACCGCCCGAATCCACTTCACTGTGCTGAGAGGTCATGTGGAGCTAAAAGCAGAGCAAGCAAACCGGACGTTTCATGAGTGCTCCTGAAGTCTGGTACAAACCTAGTCCATGGTTCTCATTTGTGCGTAGGTAACGTAAAAAAAGCCTGTGGTAAGATAGCAGTCTTGACATCGTGATTGCTAATATTGTATTGCATTTTAAACTCGATGCTGGGCGTTCAAAACGTGATTACGGAGCACGTATATCAGTTATGTCAGCTGGATCTATTGTGTTAAAGAAAAATAATTCATAAACCTATTGCAGTAAGACAATACCAGGTAGTATTCATAAAATTATGCAATGACTTCGGACTATGTTGCATATAAAATCACCGATACGATGCTGTTCGAGTGGAAATTTCACGGTTCTAGAAGATCTTAAAGAATATTTTTTGTAACTGAAGAATAACCCTTCTTCTAGTATATTGCTTGAGACAAACGTTATTGGCTATCAAAAGAGTCTAAAAAAGGATATTTCTGTGCGCGTTTTCCACAAGTGCATCGAAAATCCGTAGAAAACAGCATACTACTTAAGTAGTAATTTTCTACCAACATGATTTTTGCAGACGGCCGAAAAGGAGAGCATTTAAAAACCGCCATTCTGAAGTGCTCGAAATATTATGCAATTCGGGTGCGTGATGGTCGATCTTCCTACTTCAAATAAGTAATTCTGCATAACGGACAATGGTTTTCAGAATTCCCTGACTGCATATAGCAGTTTTCAGCCGGGCAACAAATTTGAATACTTCATGAATGGACACGTCACCGTCTTAAAAACTGTATAGTTATACACTTTTTAAAAACGCAAGTGAATCTTTTTTCGATAATAAACTTGAGTATGAGGTTATTGGCTAGCAAATGAGTACAAGAGCACATATTTTGTGTATTTTTTCTATCAAATATTTTTCAATTTATAAGGGCATCTAAAAATCCATAAAATGTACATTAAATAAGTATACATCTTTTACTGAGCACGGCATTTTGCAGGTGGCCGAAAAGGGAGGCATGTAAAATCTAACGTCCTGACGTGTCCGAAACATGATCGAATAACCAACTTTACGTAGGTAATTTTGCTTAATGGAAAACACATTTCAGAATATGAGTTCACAGTTAATGAGATCGGTCACTGAGTGCGCAATAATTAAAACGACCAGCCTAGCAACCGCATATTGTTCATGCGCTTTAAAGGCGTATCACTGAATCTTGATTGCAACTGGAGCTAAGGGCATAACTTCAACCTATAAACGAGAAGTATGTAATGGGTCAGGAGTGCGAATCTGATAGGTGGAGGACAGCAAAAACAAGGTACGTCTGGGTTTTTAAGTCTTGGTTCTAAGATGGTTCTTTTAGTTAGCGAACGTCTCTAGAAGATCAGAAGAAGAATAAGCTATTGCTGAAACAAGAAATTTAATAGCCTGTCGTTTCGGATTTGCCCTGGAATTAATCAATAGTCGTGTCTGTGACTGCCTCTGGTGATGTGCGCTAGTGAAAATCCGAAACATCAAACCAATAATCTTCTAATTTTTCTTCTTCTTCTTCTTCTTCTGCTGAACTTCTTCCTGGAACTCGCGTTTTCGGGACTGGGTATCTTTCCTGGAATTTGGTGCAGGGCTAATTTTTGTACGAGAGGGGTTGCGTTCCTAATAGAGCAGCGGGACCGATAAAAAAATTCAGATGGGATGGAAGAGAGACTAACTTCAAAATTTTCCATTCAACTATATATAGCTTTCTGTAAAACGCCCTCGTGAGCACTGCGCGTACCTCCTGTCATTTATGCCACCTACGTGTGCTGAGAAATGCCTTGTTGTTATTTCCTTGCGTTTACTTATTTCGTCTAAAACTAGACGGCCTTAGAAGCTGAGCATTGCCAGTATTGAGTAACTCATCGGTAAACACGTCTGGAAATAAGATCAAATTTTGACAGAAGGTTGCTGTCTCCAACTCCGAGCTAACTATCACCTATATTATCGTAAAGGGATTCCGTACTTATGTGCGAATTTGTTGCAGAAACCCAGTGCGGTAAAGGAACGATTTTAATACTAATGAACCGTTTACGGACCTTGTATACAAAGTGAATAAACCTCGAATTGCTGACGAGTTTTTTTAAGCATGCATACCTTGTAAAACTAGGCCATACCTCCATTGAAGAATAGTCCGTGCACGAGGAAAACGTGAAATGCAATGGAACGTTGTTGACCGTAACTCAACTCACATTACTCAGCTGATGCAAGCGAGGGAGGAGGCGGGGCCTAATCAAACGGCAGTAGGTGATGGCGAAGACGGTTATGTGAGAAACTACGTCAGGTAACAGTCCGGCGTGTATTAATTCCTCTATCGAAATCGATTATTTTCCCCACCCACGAGAAGACTACCCTCTCCCCCATTTAATGCGGATGAGTTTGCCCTACCTTCCAGAAACAATATTCCCGTGTGCTAGGCCTAACACTACTCCTAGACCAAAGACTAAGTCATCCATAGTTATATTTCAATCAACAGCAAAACGGGATTATAAAATGCTCGTTAGGTTCAGTTTTCTCTGCTTATTAGTAAAATATTGAAGTTTGAATGAAAACATTTTTGTTATTCTGAAGGGGCACAAAACCTGCGAAACTGGTGTCTGTTCTTCATTGGGCCGCTGGACTCTAACCCCGACCATAAACCAAACCCCATGTTTCACTGGAGATTTGTGCAGCGTCCTCTGTATTTCGGGCGGTTCCTGTTCTCATGTCCGTTATCGAAAGATTTATATTAATCTTCCAACTGAGCAAGAAAGGGTCTACGCCCACGAGTTTACTTAATGTTAACGTATAAAAGAAGAGTTGCTGCAGTCGGCCAACTGACAGCGGGCTGGCGAGACTCGATTCAAGCGCTTTGCAGTTTGCGTTCACAAGCTGGTGAAGGGACTCCTAGTCCACTGACAGGGTCATCTTTTTTACACCTTAAACGCGCGATCCCTGGGACAGTAGATTAGGTATGTGATGAGCCGGGGTATTCCGTGGTTATTCCGCAGTCCTTGATGAAATTCAGTCCAAATATTAAAATCAAGTTTCGGACCTTGAAGGATATACCCTAGTTTCGCGCATTAAAATCCCCCGAAAGATAACTAAGCAGAGAACATCGTGCTTACAAGAATGCGCCAAGCATCGTGGAGGGTTCATTGTGGAATTGAATTCATCCATTCCTCATTAGACTTTATGAACGAATTCAAATGGAGATCAGCCTTCGGTAAATATATCATGAGAAATGATGCCATTTTCTTCTTCTTCCGCTGCTGCCTCCTTCTTCACTGACTTAGTCACCTTCTTTTCACATTGAACACAGTTCACAGTCGGAAGAGCGTGAACCCATGCTCTAGTATTACACTGTCTGACTCCACGTGTAAAGGTTCTGACGTTGAACGCTGCCGCTGGCAAATACGCCAACGACTGCCAGATCGGTTTGCTTTCGCTTTCACAACCATCGCTCACGAGATCTTTCTAGCTTCTTTCGCCTAAATGTCACCAAGAGATATTGCCTGGACAAATCTTCTACGTTGTCGGGATTAAAGGAGATCAGGCCGGTCTAATGACTTCCAAATGGAGCAAGTGCCTTTTTCGCCGCCAATTTTGTTCTCCAGAACCGATATCACCATCTTGCCATCAACCCCCTCTAGCAAACCAACACCTACATCCGCACTCACGCAGGTCTCTCTGTGGCGTTGGGGCAATGGTTCGCATTCTCCCTTCCCCTCTTCCCTCTGCCAGTGGACTGCTTCAGTCACTTCGAAGCAAAAGATTCTCAACGACCAACATGCGCGGCTTTTCTGACATGTCAGGACCTCCTAGTGCCCCTGTCTACGAAAATAGCCTGTCATAGCTTTATTTATTCCCTTTCAGGTGCTACACGGAAGGCTGAATCAGAAGTATATCGCCTAGCTTGCTTTAGACTTTGCCAGTATTTTGGGGAAAAAAGTGAAGGGAGCACAGACAAGGGTTGAAGGGCATCGCCATGATCAGAAAATTATTTGATAGGCTGGTTGGCCAGTCAAAACAAGACGAAAGTGTGTATCGGGCTGCCTGCACGTTAGCTCCGGGTAGAAAGGTAAATAGATGACCTCGAGTACCGCGAGGGTGGACTTTCCCTGCTTTGCGTCAAGAGGATTAAGGAAGTAAATTGTTTACATTGTGCAAAATAAAACCAGCTCAATTTTAGAACACTCGCCGCTAAGTCATTTTCGGAGAGAACTATAGAACGGAAAAAATGAGGGTTCGTTCTCGGTGAATCAACAAGTTCAACAAGTCACTCTGAAAGCGCTTGTTATTCTCCAAATCACAGCCGAGTGGGCGTAACCCCGTGACTTAATGGTAGAACCCTTGTTTCTCATGAAAATTCTGTGCCTTGGTTTGATTTGCTGATGACTGATACCGGCTGTCATCCAGAAACTGGTATACTATGGCCTGATCTGCATTCGTTGATAAAAGCGACTGCCAAAAAGCTAAGAATTCATCACAACAAGTTTATTTTGCAGTCTTTACTCAAAACTCATTTCGGTCCGCCAGGTAGTTCAACCATCCCACTATATCGGAGTGTTTCATGGCTCTGCCGTTTCTGCAACTGCCGCCTATTTGCTGATGAAATTGCGTTCAGAGTTACCGTTGTAAAAGAACGGGTTTTCAATGTATAAGGTCAGGATTAGTAAGTGAAACATGGACACAGTTGCATTTACTTAAACTACCTATCAAGCTCCGTTAAATTTTTGCATAAGTTGGTGATAAGATAAAAGAACAATGAGTGAAGGTTACCCGGAAGGCATAGCCCAACGCATATAAATAGCTACATAGTAAACCATAAAATTCGACGAAAGAAACTATGAAAAGAACGAGTGAACACATTGTTAAATTTGCAATCCCCAGCCTTAATGCTCTCAAACAGTTAGCTGAAGAAAATTAATTCCTAATGTTGACAGAGAGGTGAAAAGCTTTGGCCTGAAATTCTTATTTGTTCTTTTTTATTCCAGTTTATGTTGTGTGCTATACCATTATGCATTTATATGCCTCAGGTGCCGCAACATCTGATGTTGGGTCTGGCTGGCTGATGTCCGTAAGTAAGCCGGAAACTGCCATTCTCGTATCCCTTGTCTTTGTTGTGAATGTTCTTCTATATATATATATATATATATATATATATATATATATATATATATATATATTGCCCATCAACAAAGAAAAGGGACTAATATCTCTAAAGACAGACGATCGTATAGTGATTGGGTCTGCTGACAAGGGTGGTACCACCGTCATCATGGAAAAGACTGACTATATCAACAAAGCAAATCAAGTCTTCAATAACAGGGAAGCCTACACACCCCTCGCAGAGGATCCAACCAAAAGCAGGCCGCATCTGTGTAGAGGAAGATCACTGAGCTCGCGCGACTGAAACTCATAACTCCCAGTGACTCCAGATTTATAAATCTCAGTGATCCCCGTATTACACATGCATATGGCCTCCCAAAAGTGCACAAAGCAGGTGCATCGTTGAGGATCATAGTACCACTCATTGGATCGCCCACTTACAACCGTGCTAAATGCTTGTACCGACACCTGAAGGACCTCACCGCTGGATCACAATACAGCATTAAAAACTCTCAGGCAGTCCTCCAGAAGATCCAAGGCCTTAAAGTAAGTCATGATGAATGTATTCTATCGTTTGACGGGGTTGCCTTGTTTTATTTAATACCACATGAATTGATCATTGAGAGCGTAACTCGGCGCCTGCAAGATAACCCAATCGACATCCCAATGCAACACGTTTCAGAAATGCTTAGACTCTGTCTCAAGAACTACTGTCAATTCGATGGAAAGTTCTATCAACTGGTTAGGGGTACCCCAATGGGTTCACAAATATCGGGTCTACTAGCAGAACTAGTATTGCAACAACTAGAAGAGGAGGTTATGCGAAATTTGAGACCAAAATGTGGGTCCGATGCGTAGATTATACATTTGTTATCCTAACGGCCTCCGAAGTGGAGCAGTTGCATCAGAGCCTGAAAAGTGTTTTCCCAGCTATTCAGTTTACTCGTGAAGAGGCAACAGGAGGTATACTTCCGTTCCTCGACGTGAGTATCCAAAAACTCAGTGATAGAGGCCTCGCAAAGAGCGTCCACCGAAAAGGCTCTAATGCCGATATCATACTTAGCTATGATAGCAACCATCCTGCGGCCCATAAAAGAAGCTGCGTTTGAACCCTTTTCCACCGGGCCTTTCGTTACTGCAGTAGCGATTATCTACGCAAAAAACAACTCACTTACCAGTATCGGTTATTCCGACTCAACAGGTACCCAGTCAGTTTTGTGAAAAGCTGCCTCAGACACCAGAGGCAACCACAAACCTTCGGCTCTAATGGAGAACCCGGACCACGTAAATTATACTCCCTACCTTACATGCAGGGCATCTCCGAAGCGATCGCCCGACAATTAAACCGGTTTGGCATCTCCATTGCGCTCAAACCGGCATCGTCCTTGCGCGCAACACTATCCCGAGTGAAAGACCCTATACCCAAAGAGCAGCAAAATAATATCATATACCGCATTCCGTGTGCTAACTACTCTTGCACTTAGATTGGTCATATCAGCCGACGACTTGGGACGCGTAGTACGGAACATAAACTAGTCATTCGTCGACACGACCCTTTGTCACTCATCTTTGCGCACGCCCTTAAGTTCGAACATCGCTTCAATTGGGACGGTACCGAAGTTTTTGCAATGGCTAACACCAAACAGGCGCGTGAATTCCTCGAGGAGTGGCACTCTAACACGACCAGAATCAACCGCCATGATGATATTGACTCTCAATATGAAGGCATACCTGCCCGGCTCACTGACTTGCACCCACAACCTAACCACAGCCGCTAATCTTTTCTGGACCATGTTGAATCTCACTGTCTTGCCACCCCCTCCTTTGACACGACGAACAACCGTGGAAAATATTAACACCTCCAATATCGGTACAATTAGCTCTGTCCCTATCCCGCATCGACGACCATTAAGTTTACCGTCTGCAGTCACATTTAGTTGCCATCCCCTTTCACCTCCGACACAGGGAGCCCTAACAGCACCCCCATAACCGGCCCTTATCCAATTATGTGCCCATTTCTCACACCCCAGTTGGTGTCTGTCATTGTCTGTCCTGTAGAACAAACTGGTCAACTGACCATTTCGTTTCTCCTCTGTTCATTTCGTTTGACGACGTGTCGGTGTGACCAACTTGAAAATTCACGAGTACAACTCTATTTTCCGAGGAGCCCTTTTTTCTTCACTATATTATCACGGAATGCACTCTACCTCATACTACCACACACGATCATATATATATATATATATATATATATATATATATATATATATATATATATATATATATATATATATATATATTGATAATGTGGAACCGACAAAGACAAGGGAGATCGGAATGGCCATTTCTGGCTTATTAGCCGTCATCAGCCAGTCATACCCAATCCCAAGCGTAGAACACCTGGGATTCGAACCCGCAACCTTTGGTAATTGAGTCGAACGCTCAACCATTGAGCCACGGGATCGTTGCTTTGTCGGTTGCAAATCAGAATGGCCATTTGTGGCTTATTAGCCGTCATCAGCCGGTCATTTCTAATCCCAAAGGTGGACCACCTGGGATTCAAACTCCGAATCTTTGGTCATTGAGTGGAGCGCTGTACCAATGAGCTCCGAGCTCGTTGTCCCGTTGATTGTGATCGGGAATATTAATTGGACTTCGGTAAAGCTAAACGACGAACTGTGCGGCTGCTATTCTACCACACATCTATAGGAGTTACTGTTTTTTACCTAAATCGAACCTGATTGTCCTGGATGCAATAATTGTTTTATGGCCGGCATTTATGTCGTTTGTCACTTCAAATTCATCATCCGTGTTTTATGTTGGATGCTGGCTAAAGACTCGGTTGCAGTGAGCAGAAATGCCACCAGCTTACAGTTCAGGGCTCATTTGCGGAGACTTAGTCACGAATTCAAGGCCAAACCTCTCAGGAGAGGTTACATTCGCTTAAGCCACGAGTTATTTGAGTCTTTTTTAACCGGTGCAATGATCTCCAAAACACGAGTTCAGTGCTGAGAATTATTTTTGACAAAGTAATGCGCAGAGCGGGGCGTGCGCAAGCAAACACCCATTTCAACGCCAGTAGTGGTTAGCCAACTGAGAGAGTAATTAACACACCAGCACCCAAGACGGGCGATAAGCGACTGGAATGCCAGCCATCAATCAGTTATCGCACCAACGGCTGCCATTTGTAGGAAGAGGCAGTCAGTAGTTAGCGACGGAATCCCAGAAATCTCGCTCCTGCTTGCGCACACAGTACCGGTATTTGATGCCATCTCTGATTTTTTGTTCGGATATATAACCCAACTGTAAGGTAAATAAAGTTCTTGTTCTGGCAATCGCGTCTTAATCTAAAAAAAATAAAATAGAAATAACTGTGGCACGTAAGCGAACCCGAGATGTTGAATCATTTGACCTTGCAACATTTTATCTGTCATTCAGGCGTCCCTCTATGCCTTAACCATACTGCAGCTCAGTTAAGGCTACTTCTCCAGGAATGCCGCACAAGTTGAATTGCCCGGTCCAAAGGAACACAGTGAAGATTCAGCAACCGCGTGCCTGAAAATCGCAGCAATGTACGCACTTCGGACAACTAAGAATAATGACCTGTCAGGTAGGGTTGCGGCTTCAGATCGGCTTCCGTTCAGACAGGAGGACGTGCGTAAGACAACCAGTTATCGCAATATATGAGTGCAAACGCAATGGCCATTAGATGTCACGAAAACCGCAAGAATCTGCCGAAGGATTGCGTGGGCAGAGCGAGGAACGGCGCGATAAAAACTCGGCGTAAAAAGGCCGTTTTCTGAGACGGTAACAGTTGTGCAGTGGAACCGGTGACTCAGACGATGCACTACTGCGCAGCCTTGCCATCAGCCTATCTGATCCTTACGTCAACAACAGCATTTCCGAACTTTTGGGCATAAGGCCGGAGGAAGGTCTATTACGCTAAAGAAGACCTTTACACTTTGGCCGAAATAAATAACCTTATTATAGGGAACATGAAAGAAACGCGGTTTCCGGTACTTGTCTTTTTACGAAACGTATAGTTGTATCTCGTGAAATGTGTTTACGATTAGAAAGTTTAACTTAAGTTTTATTAGAAGGTTAATAAACATGCAGCCTAATTCCAAGCTATTTCAGTCACATAAAAAATACCATCCTTGGAATAAGCTTCTTTCTGCACCGAAACCTTTAAAAATGAAAATTAATTTCCATGCATTTTTCCTTTTATTTTTTTATTCCCTTATTTGTCCAAATGGGAAAAATGCCCGAAAATATTCGTTCTTGTACTCCTTTGGTAGCAACTTGCGTCCTCTTAGAAAGGGTTTCATTCATTTTTCAAAAAAGTGTTTTTTTCCGACTTATTTTGAACACAACATGATGGTAAACATGCATTCAGGTTTCCCAGTCTATATGGCATATAAATTCCGTTTATAGAAAATCACAACTTTTCCTACGCTATTAGGGAGGTTTTATATTTTGCTGATGATATCTTAACACTGAATGTTGACCCTAAATGCATACTTTATAAGCAACATTAATGAATAGAAAGATACGATAATTTTATAAAAAATATCCTAATTAGAAACTTTTTTAAATCGAAAGATATCTTTTTTAAAGTGTAAAATTTGAAGAGCAAATAATTTGCTATGACATAAGTAAAAAAGAATACTTTTTTCATCTTTTCTGTGAAAGATAGTTAACATCAAAAATCAGCAGCAAAAATTCAGCACCGAAGTACTGATTTATCACAGAGTGCAGCCTTTTTTCAAATGGTTGGAAAAAAAGGCGTTATCCTGATGTGACGGAAGTTTCTTGGAATCCGGTTTCACGATAAGTTATTGCAAAAATGCCAAAGTAATTTGAAAATTGAAAACACACTTCAGATTTTTGGTGTACACTTCATGAAATAGCAAACCTACTATACTGTAAGTCCTGGTCTGTGACTCAGATGTGACAAGGAAACTGGTCTCTACAGATGCCTCGAAATTAGCTGAACTTTTACCTACCAACACTTCACACCCGTCCAAATGCAAAATGTCGCAATGGAAGTCGTTCTTAGAGGGCAGTGGGGCGAAAATAACGTTACCCATTGCAAATGTCTCCTATGAACAGATATGTACCCTTCGCAATATCAAATTTCAAAAAATACACTCTCTTTTGCAATCTTCTGGAAAATGGAGGCTGCAGGATGAAAAAATAAGCCAACATGACGCGATGTGGTTGGATATATGGTGTGTTTCCAGCAGTGTTCAGAGATAAGGCAGGTGAAAAATGAACATTTTGAAGACTTAGGTCATGCCCATTTTTTAAGGTCGGAGGAGCTGGTATGCCAAAACTGAGGCAAAATTTTGCTAAGATCGCAGAACCCAAGAGCAACTTTTAAAAATCAAATAATTTTTTCGATGATTACATTTAATATTTCGATTTATTCCACGAGCATTCACTCTATGTAGGAAATATAATATATGTGGAGTTGAAATGAATTTGCGTTCCGTAATTTCCCCAAAAAAATGTTTAGGCCCTTATACTTCTGCAAAAGTAAAGCCCATCAGTCAAATACGGCAGAGCGATAAAACAGGTTTGCAAATTATTATATGGCCTTGAATGTGAAGCTTATGTTTTCAGCCGATAGTAGCCGGTGACCTTGCGCTTAAAACTTCGGGATAGGATCATGTGATAGAAAAATAAAAAAACTGTTCATTCACAAGATTTGAGGATATCTTGGACTCCCGCATATATCACTGTATAAATGTTTTCGTATATACCTTCATTTTTTAGTATTTACTGTTAAATCTGCTTCTCAGTTGATTTTGACATTATTGCATTAGCACAGGCTTAATTTCTACGCGTTGTTTGCATTCCATTGGGCGGCATTTACGCCTCAAGGTCAGCTAATGTAGAATGCACACGCGTAGCTGTCACGTATTCGTTGGAGTACCCAGAAAATGATACTCCGTTATCGAAATTTTTTACATATATTTGATGAAGTATGCTGTATGCTTCATCTTAATTGTCACTTTTTACGCTTTTCTTCAGTAAGAGAATATAATCAGCCTGCGAGATAACATCATCTCTTCCCTTGTAAGAACGCTTAATTATTTCAAGTGACGCAGACGTCGACAAAACATGTTCGCCGCTGTTATTTCACGATGTGCGTGAGGACAGCTTAACAGTAGAAGTCGTTCAGCTAAGAGGCACTACGCAAAATTTTTACAGTGTGAAGGAAAAGTAGTTAATCCATGGCTTTTCTTACCTTTCGGAGTATATTAAGATATAAATCTTGTCGCATACGTGACATTTGCCTCTGTTACTCAGATTCTTATGCCAACACGGCTTTAATGTTTGCTCCTCGCTCAGCCGTTACTAGGTGAGGCTACATGACATAGTGCAAACCTTGAGCACGTGACTATGTAAGAGTTCAAATACGCTGTCCTCTATGGATCAACGGTAGATAATAAAAATCAATCAGGCTGAGTTAACTGGACCCATTTTTGTCTACCGTCTTTACTGTCTTGCGGCTTATAGGACTGCGAAAAACTATCCGGAAAAAAATCCTTTAAGCAGGCGTGAAATCTTTTAGGACCTAGCTTTCAGCATCACTAAACAGAAGGTAGCGGTCGGGTTAATCTGACTAAAATCAAATAGAATTTAATGTCCCCCATGTCAGTCAGCGAAGTTGGAGCACCTTTAGTTGAGACTGGATGACATGTCAGCATTTATCGAACTGGCTTATTCTGTGTAATTCGGACGAACCTTTTTGTAAACTCCAAGCAGACTCAATTAAAATTCCTAGCGAAAATAAAGAAAACGCTTGTTGGTAGATGGACACTCACCGATCAGATACCATACTCACTCGTCCTGTTCTGACTTTGGTCTCACTCTCAAGTCCCGCGGGAGCCGCACAGCGTCTACTATTAGAGGCAGATGAACATGGCTGGCAAAGACAGGGGAGACTTGAATTGACATTTCAGGCTCATTAGCCGTCATCAGCCAGTCATACCCAACCCCTGTTAGTGTCCCAAGTGAGGCTCGGACACGCAGCTTGTAGATCAGAAATCCAACGCTCTAAACCACGGTGAGCAATGCTCACCTGCCTCTAATACTAGCAGCCGTCTAGATCCGAATCCATCTTTCCTCTTTCACGAGGCAATTGAATTTCTAAGCTTTGCAAACAAGAGAGTGGACCCAACAATGAACAAGCCTGAACAACCCATCCACGTGCGTGATACGCAAAATTCTTCCCTCTTCAACAAAATGAGCATGCTTGGACACACGGAGCTTCACCTGACATGCTGGTGCTGGCGACGTGGAACATAGGTGTGTTTTAGGAGTGGTGCGTAGTGTTTTGCGAATGGGGAATCGAATAAATGCGTTTTCTGGAGAACTTCCGTCACGGGATAGCTCATGCATACAGAAAATTCACTCCGAAGGGATATGTGAGATGAATCATACTTTTTTTCTCTGTAATCTTCTAACGTTTGCTTACTTAAACTTCCTGTTAATCAAATCCAAATGCAAAATAACTGGGTCAACAGCTCTTGTGCGTTACATCTAACACCTGCTACTCGTATTGTCCATCGAAACCCCACGTAGACTACTACCATCCGCAGCGATGGTATCCTGCTTGCTACCATAGACCCAGTCAATTCAGACATCTCAAATGCCGCGCTGTCAGTAAACGGTACTGGACTACATTTTAAGCATGCATCTCAGGTACTTGCGATTTTCGCCTAACGTACAATGGATTGTGAAATGTAGACAGTGTCGACAAAGATTAAACGGACTGGTATGGTTGTTTAAAACTTAGTTTCAGCTGAATCCGGTTGTGGTCTCATCCTGAGCCAAGAGGCAGGTCTGAAAACAAATGCCCAACCAGGTGGGGCTTGAGGCGGTGGAAAAACGATGAAATAAAATGTGCGAAAAAGCACTATATCTCACTATTTATATATGCATTTTAACTACAGTTTTTTGAGGATGTTGGGAACGGTACTTTCAAAATGAAGCATACTCCTATATCTATCTCTCTGACAAAGGTCTGGCAGGGTCCCGTCAAGTGAGCAGTGACTTGAGAGTTGGTGTCAATTTCCCTGTTCACGCCCGGAGTAATCTTTCTGCTTCTATTGCTTCTCCTTCTCATAAACTGCCTCTTGGAACTCACATACTCCCCCGCATGTCCACTTTCAGCTTTTATCCTTATGACTGCGACCGTGTTCTGGGGCAAAAATACCCTGTCAGAGACCAGCTCGACTTCACTTTCCCCAACAGACATCGACTGCACGACGCATACCCGCATTGCACCTCAGCCGAGAAATGCTTATGGGAAAAACAAACAAAAAGTCTGCGTCATTTCGTCCAGTCATCTTGACCAACTCACCGATACCAGAATCTGCTGTAGCCCAGGGCGTAAGACCTTCAATGCATAAAATGGGAGCCAATTGACATGCAGGTTAGCCACAAGTTGATTCATCGGGCCACAATAGTTCCGCGGCTGATGTACCCGGAGGTCGTGAGTCATCGCAAGAAGCAGAAATCTGATCGTCCGGAAGATAACTTCTGCAAAAAATACCATGCTTAACTGAATAACTCCACGCGAACTAAATGGTTACGTGGTCCGGAATTTACCATTTGTACGCTCCCAAGGACTACAAAAATCCTTCTACTAACTTTGACCGAAAGAATCCAACTTTAAATTAATTCTGAAGAGTCAAACTACATCACAGATAGTCCTTTAATCTATCAAATACACTAATTACTGAATTGGTTGATTTTATTTGGCATCTTCAAATGAAAATAGTATTTTTATTAAGCGCAAATGTACCATCATAAAGTTTAAAAACTCGTGCGTTTGAACGATTACCATATGAACAATATTTTGGAAGATAAAAGGAAAGGTTCGGAATTATATTAGTAAGTCTGTTTGCGGTATGCTGTCGCTTCTTAACCTTGTTGCGGAAACTCTTGTGCAGGAAGTACCGGCGAAAACAAGGAAGATTGGAATGGTAATTTTAGTTTACTAACCGCAATTAGCCAACGAGACGCAAGCCATGGTTCAAGATAATCGGGAATTCGAATATGGACTCTTTTGATCTTGGCACGTTAAATCCAACGCTCTACCGGCGTCCTGCCGGTTGTGATCGAGAAAAGTCACCTTCTGAAGCATGCTTCTTTTCACCGATCAGGTCAGGGCCAATTCACGTCCCCTGTGCATAAATGCACGTTAAAAGCAGAGAAATCTATGATTGATTTATGACAACTTGGTCATTTACAGTCATTCATACCCAACCGCAGCAGAAACTCTCGATATGCGAATCCGTAATTAAATTAGAAATTGGGACTGGCGTTCCATCAGTTGAGCTAAATAACCCTGGTCTGCCAAATGCGAACGAGAGTATGCAAAGAATACGTGGGTGTTGTGTTCGATCTGTTGACTCTGTCACAGAAGAGAATATTTGACGTGATAATGCTGGCTATAAATCTCAGAGATTGCGATGCACCGATCAGGAAGCAGTAGGCCAAAATTAATGTCGATAAAGGCTTTTTCGATTATTCTCTTTTGTCAGACAATCAGTTCCCAGACGAAAACGGAGCGCTCGTATTTTGTACTGAACTCAGAGCAGATGATTGACAAATGACTCTCTTCTGAATTTGCAAAGAACTTTACTTAACCAGCCTTGAAGGGCAATTCACACTTTCGGCGTACTCTCGCTGACAAAGTGCATGAAATGTAGGGTAAAAGGAGGCAATTATATGAGAGTATCGAGGATGCAATTATTTTTACCACTTAGATTCGTGTGATGCGTTGAGGGCATTTTCTGAGGCAAAATATGATTTGGAGAAAGCTTCCTGAAGAACAGCAAATTTTGATTTTAGATGGAGTTCTGCGTTTATCTACCCATAAGGTAACATAACCACTTCACACGGTTTCGAACATTAAAAAGAAAATAATTGCAAATGCTTCCATAAAACCCGGCAAGAATTAAATATCGTTCTCTTAACTCTCCCAACAAGCCTGTAGTAACAAGTTATCAATCTAGCATTTTTTGTAGAGAACCATGACGGTAGAAGCGGAAATCTACTAAGCTCCACGTTTAACTTCTCTGCCATCTGGCATTGCCTAGTTTAAGTGTGATTTTATAGTGCCAAGAAAAAAAGCTAAGCGGTGAGAACAGTGTGAAAACATTATCCTTTACAAAGCACCAATTGTTTTGGTATGAGGCTGTGCATAAAACTACAATAATAATATTGTTTTCGGTAAGTAGTAATGCACATTGCTAGGAAGACTCAACTGACATATGATCCAGTCACATAGGTCGGAGTTCAACTGTAGTTGTTTGGTAATTATCTAGAACCCCATTTGAAATGATTTACACTCTAGTTTGCCGCCAGCAAACCATACACCCCTTGGGATTAGTTAAGCCATTTAGGAACTATCAAAGATACTTAAAAATTCTTAGTTATTGCGGCTTGTTTTCAATGTGAATGTGAACCAATTCCATTTTTTCCATGTCTATGCTTTTAGCAATTGATGAAAAAGCACACAAGTAGTTTATTTTCTCCCCCCAAACATCTTCCAGATTCTCCAACCCCACAAAAATGTTTATAATCAACAATCGGATGTCTTCCTGAACGCGTAGCATCCTAAAGACCTTAAAAACAAGATACAGTAAATGTGTGTATTTGAGGTTCGGCAAGCTCTTTATTAAAGAAAACTGCATTTATAATATGAACTATGGGATGAAATCAGACTAGATTTGGGCAAAATTGGAGGTTTCCGGATATCTCAGAAATTTTCTATGCTATCTTATATCAATGAACAAGACTGATTCATTTAATGCGCTGTCCTATAAAAGAGCATTGATATAAACAAAAAGTTTCAAATAAATCCCTTCTGGGACTAAAAAACTGAAAATCGGGTGAAGAAGGGACAATTTCAGTTGCAAAAATTACCTTATGCAAACGCCTGACGTTTATTACTACAAAACGCAGTAATGACTTGTTTTGCAGTTTTTGTTACTGGATGGACCCCACAAAAATGCATGTTATCTAAATTGCATGTGGTAAGATAATTGTTTTGTGTAACATAGATTTCGCTTAAGTGAAAGTTAGAAACGGAACGAGCAAAAGACTAAGGGTTTTCACAAAATATTAGTATATATTCGGCCACTCTTTTGTGCATTTGCAATCTAAGAATGGAACCCAAAAGTGAACAAATATGGCAAATAATGATACAATATTAAGATAAAAATGCGTTCTTTCATTTGAGGCTGAAAAGGTACCAAAAATGTTCAGCGTAGTTAAAAACGGTCAAAAAGTTCCGCTTTTATTTCCTGACTTGAGCTTGGAAAAGGCTTACGTACGCAGACATTTCTCACGTAAATATCTAAGCAAAGCGCTTCTTATTGAAATAACTTATTATAGAAAGTTTTATATTTATCTTAAATAGATTAATTGCTAATTTTGTTGCAGATGTTCATTTTTCTCAACAACTAGTTTTTATGTTTGGGTGAATTTACGAATATGACCCATATGGCAATCTGCACTACAAAGACTGTTCAAAAGCATACTATTTAAGTTAATGCTTTTAAGAAATATTTTATTTGGAATGTTTTGACTTAAAACATAGAATATTATCAACATTTATGGGCAATCGATTTAAAACATTAAAATTCCTGAGGTATTCAGAAGAATTTTAAGGACTGCCCGGAACTCATATTAATCCAACACCATAGGTACGTATAAAGACATTTGGCAAAAGGACTGTTCAGTAACATTTTTGAAGTTTAAAAACAGATATTACAGGTGGCCATCCTAAACTTAGCCCTAACCTCATAATTCGCCCTTATATTACTGTAAATTAGTGGAATAAGGTCATTCCTGTCCCCGAGTCTAGCACTAAATCTGCCACCACTAAACGTGCTTCAAGTATACTCGAGTTTAAAGATATTTTAGCATGCGAGGAAGATCATGAGTTGTGAAGTACAGCAAGAAGATGGTGTTTCATTTAACTGTCGCCGATTTGTGACAGCTGGTAAACATAAGCACATGGGTGGAGACAAGTTCGAACGAGATGCAACAAGTCGGTGCAGTGAACTCTATCCACACAAACCCCTCCAGTCACCCTGTACTGCAAGTATTTGCGAGTTCTATCGCGAAGAAATCTTCAAGTGAGCAAAAATGTTAGCACTGTGCCCACTTGAAAGAATGGATTCCAATGCTGATGTTTTGAATTATGATTTATTAATGTCGTAAAAAGGAAAACTATGATAAGCGGGAAACCACGTATTGTGTCACACAACAAAGGGCATCCTTGCTAATCAGATTAACGCCAACAGCGTGCTCGACGCGATCGGTAACGATGACATTCACCAGCGCCGTAAAAATACCCTAAAAGTCGCGTAATAACGCACCATTTTACCGTTTAAAATAACAAATATTTCAACACCTTTTTAACAAAAAAATACTTTAAAGACATGTCACTATTTCTACCGACGATTATCAAAAAGTGAAACGATTGAGGAAAATATTTCAGGGTAAGTAAAACAAGGTGAAGGTCTTACGTTTACCGTGACCAAAGGTCCAAAAATAGTCTCTAACAATCAGCGGCATATTGAATCCAACAGCTCTGAAATACTTTTTTTCATTATTCTCTCTATTTGATGCACCTCCCTACGTTATGCGCTATTAAACCTAGCCTGGTTAGGATACCTTGTATGGTCACCTAAACAGAACAGGGAAAAAGGAAGTGTTCCACCTGCTTAAAAAAGGTTGGGTAGATATACCCGTGTCTTCACGCTAACACTCACCCTAACATGAAACAGAACTGCATCCTTAATCATAAACCTAGCCCTTTCTTAGACCTAAATCCTAAAATGAACTCAATAATAATCTTAACCCTTAGCCTAACCATGGCTTTAACCCCAACTGTTACCTTAACCTTCCCCGCAAACCCTACACTTTGCCCACTTACCCACATCGTTATCCACCAAACGTTTTCTAAAATCCACATGTATTTTGGACGGTTGCTTTTCCCTTGTCTTATTTAGGCGGCCATACAAGACATCCTTACCATAATGCATTCGTCTTCCGCTTTTATTATATGTCTCTGCTGCCGTATACTAACGCGCAAACTCATTTTTAAACTTCTTTTAAGATTGGTCATTGCTTACCTGAGTCAAATGTTGGCGGATGTGTCGTTATTTATGAGCCACTTATTAAAATCAAGAAATAGGCTTGTAAGTGGAAAATATTGCTTGAGAAGAATTTGAATATAAATATAATATTATATATATATGAATATATAAAATGAAGAGATTCTTGGGTCACTTCATAGACAGTGGTATGAGAATGTCAAAGGAAACTGCGCTTTCAACCAGTCGCGAACGCCAGCAACTAAAAGGATATTTAGAAGTCACATTGTGCGGTAAAGACCTATCCTTATATCATTTCGACGAGCATAATGAAAACGTTCGTGATGTTGAGGATCTATACACAATATATTTTAGTTATTAAATATTTTGCGGAGATCGGAGCAACAGAGCTGGTTGTACATATTATCAGACGAAGACCAATATTTCAGGTAACATGGGCTCGAGCATTTGGAAAACGTTATGACGAGGACCCAGAGGATTATTGAGAGTACCTAGGACGTTATGGGCTCCATCCGTTAGGCTAGCGTGCTGTGCACAATATGCTTTCAACTATTTTGGACCAGTGGGGGCGTTTCTACCTATTGAACCTGCTTTTTATATGATAAGAAATGTTGAAGACCGTGATTGCGTTTTTCTGTGGGTTGCCGTGGGGACCGATCAGCTGAGGCAGGCAGTAGTAACCGCATCTTTTTTTACGAGTTGGAGAGGATTTGGATGACAAACGTTATGATTTATACGCCTGCACAGATTATGATTCTGAAATAAAGCAAAAATGCTGGTAGGTTAGCTTTAATCTTAACACTCAGGTATGGTCTGGACATAAACGCATGTTCCAGAGAAAGAGAGAGAGAAAAAAAATGAAGTGACAGAAAATTAATTCGCATACACACTTTTAAAGCATGTACATCGTGGGGTATTCTGAACGGTTTGTTTTTCAAGAATAATTCAAATAGAGTAGAAATGGCATCACGCCAGTCGTATGATAAAATGTCAACCTTCATAGGACTTAGTTAGGGAACATTCATAACAACAGAAGAAGGCTTAGGACCTCACAGAAAATTACTTTTGGACATGCAACATGTTAGAACCAATTTTTGGGGTGCATATGCAGTACTTCACCGTGGAAATTGCGTTTCTCCGACACTACAGATGCACGATCAGGCCAGTAGCAGATACAGTTCACACCGTCATCTGTCGACTGAACAACTGCTCTAGAACAAACTGCAGAGGGAAGAGGTGTCTCATTTTTATTTGATTGGTTGATAATGAAACGGAAGGAACCACCTTTTATCGTAGTCCATTAAGGACACTCCAAGAAGGGCTCGAGACTTAGAAAAGACAATAGTAACCAGGGCAAGCACAGGAATCAGTTATTGCACAGGTTCACTGCAGTTATTTTTCACCTCTACCTCCACCTTCCAAGGTATTATCGAAGGAAAACGCAAATCACGACGACCTCGCTCGAACAAGAATTCCAACCAAACCATCTTTCCCATGAGAAATCGCATCTCGAAGAAATCTGCGCTTAAGACGCTGCCGAAAGTTTCAGAAAATAGATCAAAACACCTACATGCTGGTTAGTTATAATTTGCTAAATTCCTGAAGTAGATTTACTTGTCTTATTTTTTATGTTAAGGGTCTTCTATTTTAAGCAATCGATCAGAGTTCTAGGGATTCAGTTTGGTACTCAAAAGTAATGTTTTCGTTTTTTTTGAAATTTCCAATACTCTCAAGAATGTAGCTTTTACGTTACGTACTCAAATTTCAGGTGTTCTGTAATTTTTAGCCCAGGTCAGTCCTCTGTGTACCGGTGCCTTATAAATTCAGTAGAGTCGATTTCTGCAGTTAATAAGTATTTGTTGGTTTCGCCAGTCTCGACAGCGTCGTCTTTCGTCTTAACGGGGAAAAAGCATGACCACCTAAAATGGGACTGAAAGCTTACGCGCCAGATGAACATCAATCAAAAATTAGAGAATTTCTGAAATCGTCCGTGCCCATGTAATCATTCTCAAAGCAGGTGGACGGAAACCGCCTAACAACCACTAATGAAGCGCGGATAGCCGAGCGTGATAGCGTCTAGCAGGACAGTTTTCGCACTATGTGGCTCTTGAATCAATGCCTAGACGGTGAAGACCAGAGGCGTATTTGTGGTCTTAACTGTTATGAGAAAATCTTGCACTCACGCTCACGTGAACGGTTTGAATGGGAGTCTCAAATTATGAGGCACTTTAAGAAAAATCAAAGGCTACTCGTGCAAACACTACTGGCAGTCCATTCATTTATTTATATAAATAATTTTGACAGCCTTTATAGACACACACATTATATATATATATATATATATATATATATATATATATATATATATATATATATGATAGTGTGGGGCTCACCGATCTGCTTAAGGAACATGCATGTTCCGTTGTGCCCTGGAGCTCAGACTAGAGCCCTCGCAGGCGGTCGCATAGCGACGTGTAGCATATGATAAAATGGAAACGACAAAGACAACGGAGACCGGAATGGCCAGTTCTGGCTTAGTAGACGTCATCAGCCAGTCATACCCAATCCCAAGTGTGGCAAAACTGGGATTCAAACCCGCGACCTTTGGTATTTGAGTCGAACGCTCTACCATTGAACCACGGGCTCGTTGATTTGTCGGGTGTGATCGGGGAATATGATGATATTGTGGGGCTCACCGATCTGCTTAAGGAACATGTATGTTCCGTTGTGCCCTGGAGCTCAAACTAGAGCCCTCGCAGGTGGTCGCATACCGACGCGTAGCGTAGCTTAATAATGTCGAACCGACAAAGACAAGGGAGACCGGAATGGCCATTTCTGGCTTATTAGCCGTCATCAGCCAGTCATACCCAATCCCAAGTGCGGCACACCTGGGATTCGAACCCGCGACCTTTCGTATTAAGGTCAAACGCTCTACCATTGAGCCACGGGCTCGTTGATTTGTCGGTTGTGATCGGAAATATGATGATAGTGTGGGGCTCACCGATCTGCTTAAGGAACATGTATGTTCCGTTGTGCCCTGGAGCTCAGACTAGAGTCCTCGCAGGTGGTCGCATAACGACGTGTAGCATATGCTGAAATGGGACCAACGAAAACAAGAGAGACCGGAATGGCCATTTCTGGCTTTTTAGCCGTCATCAGCCAGTCATACCCAATCCCAAGTGTGGCACACCTGGGATTCGAACCCGCGACCTTTGGTATTTGAGTCGAACGCTCTACCATTGAGCCACGGGCTCGTTGTTTTGTCGGTTGTGATCGGGAATATGATGATAGTGTGGGGCTCACCGATCTGCTTAAGGAACATGTATGTTCCGTTATACCCTGGATCTCAAACTAGAGCCCTCGCAGGTGGTCCCATAGCGAAGTGTAGCATATGTTAATAATATGGAACTGACAAAGACAAGGGAGACCGGAATGGCCATTTCTGGCTTATTAGCCGTCATCAGTCAGTTGCAGTACCTAACTCAGTGGTATCACCTGGGATTCGAACCCGCGACAGCGTCCCTGGTATCTGCTGAGTTTGCTCGTTGTATATTGTCGGTTGTGACGAAGATATGTATGGTGTAATCTGCTTTTCGAACATGTATGTTCATTGCGCCCCGGAGCTCAGACTAGAGCCTCCGCAGGCAGTCGCATAGCGACGATGGAAATGGAACCTAAAGACAAGGGAGACCGGAATGGCCATTTCGGTAGTAGCCGTCATCAGCTAGTCATACCCAATCCCAAGTGCACAGTGGGATTCGATCAGAATCGACAAAACAACGAGCCCGTGGCTCAATGGTAGAGCATTCGACTCAAATACCAAAGGTCGCCGGTTCGAATCCCAGGTGTGCCACACTTGGGATTGGGTATGACTGGCTGATGACGGCTAAAAAGCCAGAAATGGCCATTCCGGTCTCTCTTGTTTTTGTTGGTCCCATTTCAGCATATGCTACACGTCGTTATGCGACCACCTGCGAGGACTCTAGTCTGAGCTCCAGGGCACAACGGAACATACATGTTCCTTGGCGAGATCGGTGAGCCCCACACTATCATCATATACGCGATCACAACCGACGAAAACAACGAGCCCGTGGCTCAAATGGTAGAGCGTTCGACTCAAATACCAAAGGTTGCGGGTTCGAATCCCAGGTGTGCCACACTTGGGATTGGGTATTGACTGGCTGATGACGGCTAAAAAGCCAGAAATGACTATTTCGGTCTCACTTTTCTTTGTCGGTTCCATTTCATATACTTATATATATATATATATATATATATATATATATATATATATATATATATATATATATATATATATATATATGAAATATAGCGACTAAATAGTTGCAAAGGTCAAGGCGTTAGACAGCTGTTTTCACGGTCATTACCGATCATCAGTACATCCTTATGACCGTGAAACGGCTGTCTGCGTCTTACCCTGTTACATCTTGCTGCTATATTGTTAACTATATATATGTGGTACGTGTCCTATGACACAACGTTCGTTTATCGCCGGTAGGTAACTGGCGGGCGGACAAATGGGATCGAGTGAGATCCTTACCACGTGTAGTGGAGTGTTACGCACTTGTTTTGGCTCATATATATATATATATATCAGTGAGCACTAATCTACTTCTTCTTGTATATCCGATCACAACTGACAGGACATCGAGTTGGTAGCACAATTGTGGGATCCCTGGAGTTCTCACCAATGTGTCAAGGGCTGGAACCTCAGGTTTTTTAGTATCCGAGGTTAGTTTTGGCTGGCTGATGACGGCCGTTAAGGCAGAAATGGCCACACCAGTCAATCTTGTCTTTGTCTTTTAGGTTCCTCTACATATATACGTTTTCCAGATTGCTCTCCTGGAGTTGGCTACGGCTGGCTGATGGCGGCAAGTTAGTCAAAAATGGCCATTTTAGTCTCCTTGGTCTTCTAGAGTAGTGTGCTTCTGCCTGTAAATCTGCAGACAGCACAGTGAGGTCTTGATAAGCAAGGCACCGACAGCATTTTTTCTGTCGCTACTAATCATCAGTACGCCATGGGCATCTATTGTATATTATCATTGAAGGTTTATCGACGCAGACATAACCAGTGATCTGGCACTTGTGGCTCATTTAAAGTCACTATGTCAGGGTGCCTGTTAAGTGTCCAAACCCCCCAGTCGTTTGGTTCTCAAATAAAATGCTCGCCTCACTTTTCCTATCCTGGCCCTCGTCCTGGCTGATGACTGCTAAGAAACCGAAACGTCCGTTCAAGTGTTTATTTACTTCTCGATAGAACGATTTGCGGAGGTGTATTATTGATAAGATTTATCTAACAAGGGCTCGAGAAATGAGAAACTGGTGTGGCAACCACATCCTGAGCGTCTCCTTATCCTAGGTTTTCCTCCAAACATGAATCTGCATTGCCAGGCTAATCAAAGCCATGTTTGAGCGCTAACCTTCAATTCTCCACTCGCTTTTCCGATAGGCTAGCCTTTAATTTTCATACTTTTTCAAAGAAATTGTGTTTAAATGAGTGTGGACAGTTTTTTGGACAAAAGGCACTCTGTTTTCTGTGGCAAAAAAGGCGGCAGCCTTGGATTGTCTCTGACTAAATCCCGATTGGTTAATCGAGTTTACAGCTAACACTAAAAATTCAGGAGTTTCAGTCTTGCCTGGAACTTTCATTTTTGTCCTACAGTTAGTCCCGCAAAGCTCTACTGCAGGAAGGTTGTTTTACGCCGGAAAGGCTACGCATAGTTTCTTAAATCTCAGCCCTTAGGCAAAACTTCCATGTTCTCCTCCACAGGACGAGATGGGGAGGTCATGCAGACAGTAGCCGTCACAGTTCGGAAGGAAGTTGGAGGTTTACTACCCGGCTGCGTTGACGATAAGATCGACGAAGTCTAGGCTACCATTACGGGCGCAATTCTGCAAAGGACCTGAAGGCAGAGGCCTGAGTCGCAAATAAAGTCAGGTTTACTAAAAAGACGTAGTTCGTGGCTCAGCCCAACTAATATGAGAACATATTCGATCAGCAGGTGTCAAGATCAATTCAAGTTGACACGACCGGGATGCCAGTGAAATACTCCACGCCTGGATTTATCTTCAAAAGAGCACAACTGGTTCAACAATTCTGCACTGCTAGTGTTTTCTGGTGCAAGCTCCAATCGTCCGATTTGCACCGGCAGAGGGAGAATACATGTAGGTGCGCGTGTAGCTTTGATCTGTTGGCGCTGATAAATCGCCAAACGGACGTCGCTTGTGTTAGCATTACCACGAATGCCAGGTAAGACCCACGTCTCAGATCTTGAGACAAATCACGGACTGGAAAAACGCAGCACGACCCAAAGAGAGAAGAGATAAAGTCATTAATACAACATATCCCTGTGACATGCCTAGAAAGCACTTAAGCTAAATTCAACCAAATTAATGAAGGTCGTTTATCGTTACCATTCTCATTTTGGTAGTGATAGGAAATATTAATTATGTCAGTGATCGTCAATTCATTATAAATAAGACTCCTGATTACAACCGAAAAGACAACGGACGTGTGGCTCAATGTTAGAGCGTTATACTCAATGAACAAACATTCCTTGTTTTATTCCCAGTTTGGTCTACGGATGGAGTTTAGTACGGCTAGCTGATCGTTACTAAAACAAAAATGACTATTCCAGTTTGCCTTGGCTTTTTGGGCCAACATTTGCTGTAAGTTTATTGATTGAACGTATCCTGACGTTAGCCCTGCGTGACGGAATTCAAGACAGTCCCTATCAAACTGGAATGCCAAACATCAAACGTGATGCAATTCATACTTTGACGGACTTTCTTGTAAAAAAGTTCGAAAGATCATGCCCTACAGGATCGAATACATAAAGCAGATAGGAATAGCTAAAGAATCAGGAGATTCCCAATAAAAGTTACCATGCTCCTATAGAAAACAACTCATCGATTGTACTTAGCCATACTTTTAAAAACGTCCACACTGAATGCCTTGTAATTATCTAACCTAGTATCCATAAAGCAACGTCGCTCAAAGTACCAGAAGTCCCAAAAACAATGGACAGAATGCAGGAGAACAGAGCAGTTTAGCTCTAAAACAGCTCTCAAAACTGAATTGGTGTTACAGGAGCTTTCTAAGTCGTCCTAAAGACGCATTCGGCTTTTGATGTACACTTCTCAGTGTCAGCCGTCATCAGTTCCTCAACTCGGATTCAAACTCAGCTCATCTGGTTATGAACCATCACAGATACGACCTTTGAGTAATGAGAAGTAATATTTCCATTTATATAATTTGCAAAACGAGACAGTTCTGGTTCTTTTTCTGTCAAGGCACAAAAGACTGAGAGACCTGAGAAGGTCAGGTTTCTGGTACATCATCTCTCGCAGTTATCGACGTTCCAAAATGAAGAAACCTTTGAGCCATTCTGCTTACCACCTTTCCACACCAAGATTGAATTACTCACACCAGCTCTTCCACCAAGCATTCTGCTGACAAATCTGGAAAAACTTTTATCTGGGCCAATATATGTTGTCCAGAGTGGAACCATCAGCGGGGTGTAGGTTAACATCGTAAAAGGAAAAAGTACTGGAAAGATGGGTGTGGACCATATTTCCTATTTCTGAAAATAGTTTAAAAGCACTGGGAGTCCGTAAGGCTGTTAACACTTTTATCAGTGTGCATGTTCTTCTCTTAACCCTGTAACCGGTTTGGTGGAACCAAATGTGATCACGAAACCATACTTTAACTTTCTATCCAATGAGATTTTGCCATTTTAAATGTAATCCCTTTACCTACAACACAGTACTAGCAGTTGTAAATTCAGTCGTGGGTCATTTTTTCGCATGCTCCTACCCTATGATGTAGATTTGCTTACGTCATCCAAAGAAATAACCTGGTTCCTCCATTTGCTGCCACTGTGCCCTATATTCTCAGAGACGAAAAAATATTCCTGCAGGTTTGAACAAAGATGGTAAACCGGTTCACAACGCTAACGAAGCTCCAAATTTTCCCAAAAAAACAATTTTTCAATCACTACCTGATTTTCCGTGTCTATTTGTTTCCAAAAGCAAATATATATCAAAAACACCGTTAAAGTGCAGAAAAATGTTGCGTTTACAAAAATTGCTATCTCTTTAACGACTCTCCTGTCATATAAAGACCTACCGACAAAAAAACCAATGATCCTTGCGGTAGAAAAAAATCGGAGCTTTCATTATCATAAAAGATAGTTTGGGGACGTTAAATATTTACAAGTAAAATTCTACCAGCGTAAACTGGATACGTGTCTGCTACAAGGGACTGAATATCAATTTCACTCAAGAACCTTTCTATGCTTGATCTTAAATTACGGATATATTATACCCCTGGAAATACACATACGTTATAATCTATAAGACGTTTAATTCTTATTATTAGTTGAATTCTATAGGCATTAGCATGTTTTCGCTAAGCTCGAGTGTGAGAGAGGCCTAGTTTGACAAGTTTTAACAGACGGCTGCTGCAATTTGTGTGAAAATGGATCCTATTAAAACTTCAACTGATGCAGATATAGTCCGATTTCGAAGTATACAAAAAGAACCAATATATCATTAAGATTAAACCAATTTTCATATGGGTTTGCTTAAAATTATAGCATGTATTTTAATCAGATGGGTCTGCTTTCTGGGCGAGAAAAAATCACCTGCTGATCACGTCTGGGAGTGTAAGACAAAAACTATGCAGTGATACACACATTTGACCAAGGCCAAATTTGCCACCGTTCTAAGAGTAAGTTCTGAACGGCTATCCCCAGTTTTAAGTTTTAATTTATCTCTCGTAACCTGATTATATCGTTGTCTGTCCAAAACTACAAAAGAACGTTGTTTTAACCCAAAATAGTCTTGGGTAATGGCTGAATAAGGCTTTCGTACAGCAGGCATTTAGGTAAGGATTACGTATATGGGCCACTAAACAGAAGGTAATGAGCGTGTAGCTCACGCTTCCCTCCAAGGAATTTAGTGTTAGAGATAGGACAATCTTTAAGATAAGTTAGAGTTATGTTTAACGAGTTAAGTTTTGGATTTACTACCGGCATTTTTTTTACAACTGTTTTTACGCAGTTACTTATTGTGTGGTCTTAAGAGAAGCGTGAGCGTGTATTTTTCTCCCAGCTCACTGCATCGAACGAGTAGTTTTCCTGTCAGTCAAGATGGATAGCCGCTCAGATTAGTGGAATACTTGCTGCAAACATGAGCACTCATCAATCACGCCATTAGCCTTAAACAGGGATCCCAGTAAGGTAGATCTGAAAACATAGCCAAAAAACCAAAGCTTTGACCTACACAGAAGAGCCTACTTACTGGACACACCGGTATCAGACGTAGACGTATAACTGGACAAACGCAACCGAATTGATATACCAAATTCGCATAGAAAGAGTTCTAATCACCCCGAGACTGCGTTCGCCCATCCATCCGGGTCACAGGATGGGATACATCCAACTGTTATCGATTAAACTACAAGTCCTCATAGGCTACTGCTTAACAATAATTCACAAGTTGCATAATTATTTACCATACTGACGACACAGATACTAGTTATCTTGTAGCTAGTTGCTACAGCAACCACAGCAGACAGCAAACGGAGCGACGAGGCTGAAACGGGCTAAAACAGTCAACCAACGCCGGCTGTCAGCGTTATAAAGGCGCATCCGTTCGTGGGCATACGTGGATGCAGAAGTGTCTCTGGTGAGAACAACACTGCTTTCAGTCGCCTCATTGTTGGGCCAAACACACCCGCGGGAGTGCACGAGCGTGGAAAACCCTTCACACTCCCGCCAGTGCACTTGCCTACCAAAAGTCTAATGGACTCTCTTAAGGGCGTGTACATCAGTGCACATTTTCTGGCTGTTAATGGCAGCGTTTTGGCCTGAGTATGCTCCATTGTGTATTTTTATGGTTGCATGGATGGAGATGTGATCGGATTGTTCACAGTGAACTAAAGATTAATCTTAACCCAAAGCTTTCGATCCTAGAATACGTCAAGGTCGTCTTTTGTTGTTTGCGAGTGAGTTCTGCAGGCTGGCTGCCTAGAAGTAAATTTCCGCCCCGACCGATGGCGTTACTGGTCCCATTGGGTCTTGGGGCTCACTCTAGAGCCAGCAACTAGTATTGTAAGCAGAAATGTACTACCGACAAAGACAGGGAGACTGGAATGGTCCTTTCTGGCTTATTAGCCGTCATCATTTAGTCAGACCCACCTCAGGTTTTTCAACCCTGAGGCTCGAACACGCGACTTGGTGGTCAAACGCCTTACGCCCAAACCATTGACAACACGGGTTGAAACACCTGGGGTCGGGTATAACTGGCTGATGATAGCTGATAAACCAGCCATGGCCATTCCAGTGATCCTTGTTTTTGTCAGTAACATAACTCTACCACTGATTAATCATCCCTATATCTGAAGCGGGGTGTACAGACACAAAACGAACTTATATGAAACACATTTCTGTAGCACAAAACTGTCTTATCTATACTGGGATGGGGAACTTGATCTCTCGAATTTGCCTGCATTCGAAGGTACGCAGAGGTCTCGCTGAACAATACTTCATTGCCAAATCTGTACCGTGGACTAGAGGTGGAAACTGGTGACCTATATTGACCTGTAGCAACAACGTAAAGAACGTATCCGAATGGTCACAGGTCAGTCACCGCATGTGGCTTGATGCTGCGAAGAAGTGCAGAACAAACATGGTATTCACAGAGGAACATTACAGACAGAGTCAATGAAGACTTAAAGGCCATTTTTGAATTATTCTTCGTTAGCAGCCAGTCATACCCAAACCAATGTTTTAGAAACCTCGATGCCATGACTCGCAACCTTGGGATTAGAATTCCAGTGCCCTAACCATTGAGCTCACGGGTTACACAACCTGGGGTTGCACAAGGCTGGCTGCTGATGGCTTATAAGTCAGAAATGGCATGTCTATCCTCCCTTGTCTTTCTCGGTTATTTTCTTCGGCCTATAATACTTGCCGCTGTACGCCCCAAGGCAGAACGGTGCGAATGTGTGCCGTAACGCAATCGGTAAGCACCCACTTACACACACATATTAGACGTAATTATTGGATGGGCCTTACCGATATATGCGCTTCTGGTTTTTTACCGAAAGCAACAAAGTTTATCTCAGAAGGACGACATACGTATCCGATTATCTCGCCTAGGATAACAAAAACTTGAATAACAGCTTCTGTCGGCACGTTCAGCCCTTTCGTGCTTTAAAGCAAATCACAACTGGTTGTTAAACATTTTTTTGTTATATTTGTCTAGGCACAGCAAACTGCGGCACACTTGACGGAACTAGAAACCTATCGATCCGATTCGAAATCTTTGGCCTTGCGAGTTCTATACCTATAAGAGAATGATTCCAAATATGCAGCCGGAGAGTCTTGCCACTGGGAATGATATCACAATAATCGAGTCTACTTCCTCCCATCTATCGGTGAAATCCATTAATGTAACGTAACATTAGCAATTAGCAGAATACATCACAAGAATGATTTCTTGTGATGATTTAGGTTATAAGGGCCAGTGACGTGTTCTTTTCTATTAACGAGATTGAAACATGCCGGTATCGTGGGTTTACCACGAGTTTGTTTTAACACAGTGCTGTGCCCAGTCGCACCCTCCTAAGTCGTACCAGCACAAAAAAATAAGTGAGCCTTTTTGTGCCGGCTCGTATAAATAAGTAATCACCAACGTAACAGACTAGGAAGGGAGATGTGTGAAATGACGACTCATTGTGCACTTTTGGGGCTGTGGATGTGGGCGAAAAAAAGTTGGATATTTGCACGTGACATGTATTCCCGATCAATCAGCTGCAAGACTAGGCAAACGTTTTCACAAATTGCGGTAGTTGGTTTGGCGCAGGCGCTCAGGCTATGTGAAACAATGTCCAACTATAAAGCGCAGAAGTACACCAAAATAATGAAGGTTTAATTCTGAACATTTTCTCTAAGAGGATGAGTAGAAAGAAAAAAAAAAATTTTTTTTCGTTTCAATTGCGCTGCGTGCAAAACAATACTGTGACGAGGGTTGCTTAAGTTTGCCATCAAACACCGCAGCCACACGCGTCATAAATTGAGATCGAGTGATTGCATAACCATTTGGGGGTGCCTACAAAAAAACGCCATTTCCACCAAAAGCTGATTATTAAACGCCGTATTTCCACCCAAGTTAAAATCAAAAAAATACCCATGCAGCGTATTTAACGCCCGATTCCTATTTTTTATCTGCCGGCCGTCTAGCAAAATTAAAATGTTCCAAAAGGCTACTTTTGCTTGATTGCTGTCTACTTTCAATGAAATTCAGGCCTTCTCATTTTAAAGATTAGGCAAAGTCTTTCCTTTGATTAGGAACTGTAAAAATAATATCTCTCAGGGCAACAATGCCTTAACGACCGTGGGTTGTTAACTCACTTTGAATTAAAGTGTTGTTTGCATCTCTCATCACGAAAGACTACTAGAAATTAATCATTTTAAAACAATATAAAACGACCGGCCTCACGGCCACCCCGTACTAGTCATAAAAGATTGTTGCCAGAGGCAAATCACCCACTTCCATTGCAACCCTCGGCATCATCTGCTCAAAATGTCAGACGCTGCACGTGCGTTGCCATGGAAGCTGCATTTACAAAGCATTAAGAACCCCCAACCAAGATTATGAAAGCAAGGATTTGGGTACATACTTGAAGAATCAGCGCTGCAAACATTGCGGCTTCCTCATTCGTGCACTCAACAGCCTCCGTAACAATGGACCATCTCGCCTGCTCAAACAACTGATTAATCCGCACGGCATTATTTTTGGCTGTCAGGTCGTAAAAGAGGCCGTACTTGAATCGCAGTCGCACTGTGGGGACTTCAGCCACCCTCTTCTCCTCATCTTCCTCCTCCTCTTGCACATCCTCCTCCTCCGGTCTCTCTCTATTGGGGTTACGAGCAGTTGTCACATCGCCGCGTTCATCCTCGTCAAGCAACAGGGGTGCTGGCGATAGGCCCTGCTCCATCAGCGACCGTCCAAGCTCCAGCCAGACCGATGCGTAACGAGCTCGCTGGTAAAAGTTGCGAAACCGCACCAACTGGTGAATGGAGCCCAGGGCAACTTTTGCCGACACGGGCGGACTGGTTACTAAAGTGGGATCGTCAATGTATTCCAGCTTGTAGGCACCCGCAACGCCGCCGTAGAGAGAGGGTGAGAAGTCGGTACGAGAGCCACGTCCAAGGCTGGTGAGTTGTTGCCTGGCGGAGGCGGAGGAGGCAAAGTGCAGACCGTTGCGGTTACGTACCCTCGGTGGTCCAAAAACCAGGGAGCGTCTACTGTCCTGTAGTTTGTTTCCAACTGAACGCAACTTCGGCCCCGCTGTCGTTGGACCATTAGCCTCCTCCAGTGACTGAAGAGTGGTGCTCAGAGGACGGGCTGGGCGAATCTCAGGTCGGGAAGTCGTATTCAGCTTGAAGGCGCTACGGCTTAGTGTCCTACTGGGCAGGGTACTCCAACGCTCCTCACGGGTCCGCGAGAGGGTGGACTGTTTCAGCCAACCCGGCATGTTTCTCGTGCCCATGTGCGCAAGTGATAGTTCCTCAGGATGACGGATGCCCAGATGCTTGCATAACCGGATCACCACCTTAAAGACGGGCTCGGTAAAGTTGACGTCACAGAATTCTCGCAGCTGCAGGTCCGGAAGTTGGACCTTCAGGCTTCCGTGAGTGCAGATGAAATGAAGTCGAGCATCCGCCTGGATGCCGTACTGATCCAGACTGGCGTGGGTTTGCTGCAACCAGCGCCGTTTTGCAGGCCACCAGAGCGCGTATTCAGACCATCCCGAGTAGCCAACATCTGGACAGAGGGAGATCGCACTGGTGGCGAGGGTCGGTTTGGGTGGGTAGCTGAGGTCCTCCGTGAGGTTGACCAGTACCCGACCGATTGACCAGTCGCCCTGCACACGAAATTTGCGGTCTAACTTGAGGGCGTCTATTCGCACAGATAGGACCCACGATCCGTCTACGTAGTGTCCACCCTCAGAAATCATTGCAAAATCCTGTTGACTTACGCGAACTGTCATGGTTGCCTCAAAAGTCCATAACTTACTTCTTGACTGCCCTTAGAAGTCGTTTGTGGGCTATATCCAGAGGATTGAGGCTTGCAGAAACTATTTCTTGCACATGTGATTTTATGTTACGATAAGGTCTTCCGACGAGAACGACGAAAGCACGCCTTGTAAACCCACAAACTACCTCCCAATCGTGCGAATGAGGCGTTGCCGTGTCTGTGTGTGCGTCCTAGCGACATCATATCACGCACGCACACGCACGCGCTCGTCTGGGCTGGCATCCAAAAAGCACGTGTCTGCTCGAATTTTGGTTGGTCAGCTTTATCTATGGCAGTTCGAACAGCCAATCATGGCAGAGGAAGACGAGCCATGTTATCTACATCCACGTATGCAAGCCCAACAACGGGAATAGAGAACGAGACGGCCACTCGACGAACGTGAGAGCGGCGTGATCCAGCCCTGGTGGCCGACAGACAGCCAACTACGGGCGATTGACTATGAACGGTAGTTAGGGGATATGGTATCGGGGCAAGGACCGTCCACTTTACGGGAATTTCACATTCGGGCATGCTCAGGGGCGTGTTGAACTTCATCAGATGTCGCCTATTGAAAAGATCAGTGAGTCAGCATGTCTCCTTAGTCCATTTTTCAAGGTCTTGCACTTCTGCAGGGACAAATTCCGAAAATGGTGAGGTATTTTCGATTCCTGGATATTTCAGGGGGCATAAGAGTAAACTGCACGCTGTGTGATATCTAGTAAAGAAAACAGAGTTCGACCGTCGATTTCAACGAGGTCCACACCAGGAGGTGCACCACCAGGAGGTGCAGGGACGGTAACTTGCGCGTGAATTAGTTTTAAGTGACAGTAGCCTTTCGCTGCAGCTACCGCATTCTCTCCTCCTCCCCCACCTGATCCCGGTGTCAAGACAGAGTCAAGAAGACCGGAGATGGAAGAGGGCACAGGTTACTGGCACGGCCGGAGCAGCCCCTGGGCGAACCACCACACCTGGCTCGGATCCCACGGAGTGTGAGTGCCATAAAGGCAACATTTAGAAGGAGCCATTGCAGCCTGACTCTTAGTCCGCCAGTCAGCCACTCCACACAAAACAAACATTGGGCTGACCACGCGGTCCGAGTTATCCAGTCAGTTGGCAAAACTTCAAACCACGGCTTTTAGCGCACCGTGATATTTTAAAGTGCGCAGATTGTTTATAGTGAGGAAAATGCGCTGAGCTGTCCACCTCACTCTCTCCCCCAAACCCACAATCAGACCACCATCCAAGCCGGTCAGTTGTCTGATGTGGGAGCGGGCGCATTGGCTGACGGGTCGGCGTACCCGTCTTCGCGCGCCACAGCACGACCTGGCCCCCATAACGCACACACCAGAATTCACTTACACAGGGATTATGGAGGAGCCATCGCCATCTGACTCCAGTCCACTGGTCAGCCACTCGACACACACAGCACATACACCGGGTCAACGGCGTGGTCGGGTGTAAGCGTCAGATTGGCAGCCTTCAAAGCCACGGTTTCTAGGAAACCTTGATTTTATCAGGTACTTTATGATGATTGCGAGGGTGTTGTCTATGTATTTGTGTAGATGGTGTGCGCTGATGAAGCTTAGCCTCCGGTGGTTTACCGCAGGTTTTCGTGGAGGCGCATGTGTCCTAATAGGCCCATGCGGTGTGTAAATGTGAGGGAGCAGTGAGCGCAGTGGAGGCCGGCGCGGCGACTGTATGTCGGAGCCCCAGGCACTGGTTCACAAACCTCAGTGTGATGGATTCGCAGGTGACTGACCAGGCCGATACATGAGTTGAGGTTGTGGGCGAAGTGTTGGCAGGAGAAATCGGAAGAGGCTGGGGGGGGGCTGTCATTCATGGTAGTTGTGGTGGCAGTGGCGGTAAGAATGGCAGGAGCCGAGGTTGTGCATGGTGTATCGGTGTTGTCAGCATTTAGGTTAATTCCGCTGTCATTGATGCGCCTGTGACCGCATAGGCCCATGCGCTGAGTGAATGTGCGAGGACAGTGAGGGCAGTGGAGGCGGCGAACTCTGCCGTGTGTTGGTACTCCAGGCACTGGTTCACCGGTCTCTGCACGATGGATTCGCAAGTGACCGACCAGGCCAATGCGTTAGCACACATACCCCTTCAAGCCGGATTCTGCCAGTGGGTAGCACCAACGCGCCCACAAAGACGCGCGAATGGCAGCATGCACCAGAGTGCAAGCTCACCTCAGTCTTTCTGGCTCCAGCCTAACCACTGGATCGAGTGGTAACAGATAGCGAGGTCAACGTTGCACGATCTTGTCCATCCCCACCGCGTATTTCAATTAATGAGCAGAAGCCAGCACTGCTCCCGCAAGTGAAGATATCGGTGATCA